>BTPG01000001.1:166199850-166399850 GCA_036245525.1 Semisulcospira habei | reverse complement strand
AACAACAAAATCTTCAGACAAGGTAAACTAAAGTAGAAAAAAGTTTTATGCACTGCCGTGAGATGTCACCTGCACGGCGTAAAACCCCAATAGCGAACTGTCCTTTTATGCATGGAAATTCAGTTACAGCCTACCTGCAATGAAGAAGACTACATTTTATTGTGGGTTGACAGGGGCATGCATTCCATGTATGTCAGTCACCACCTAGAAGTAGAACATTTCCATACATTCTCAGAGAGCCTTTACTAATATGGTGGAAGGAATGTAGTCCACATTGTAGTGATATTAAACCAGTGCCAGTGCTTATTATTTAGGAAAACATACTGTGTGTAGTAAAAAGTCCTGCTAAGGGAGAATTTTGCATTACTAACTCAGTAACTGCTTTCAGTACTTAGTAACTTAGTTTTCTCATCCATTCTCTGTCTTATGAAGGCTATATTACAGATTAGGAGATAGGTCCAGCATTTTTTTAGTTCAAGGATGGTGCCCGAATAGCTTGGCGGATGAGACGCCAATGATTCATGTAGCGACATGATTTATTATTAGCTCCGCATTCGTACTTGACATGCATACAAAACCTTCTGTTCAAGTGCCATAATGATCAACACGATTGATTGTGGGCGTATACGGCAAGACAAGACAAGACCACCCTTGAACTATCATAGTCACATTTATTTCAAGCAGTGGGTGTATCAGGATTAAAAGGGTTACCTAGTAAAACGCTACTTTGACTGAAACCCTAATATTTGTTAACTACCATTTTGGATGACCGTAGAATGTGTGAAAAATACAAATTTGACTAGTACAAAAGCAAGCCTTTATCATATATGTTGAGACTCGTGACACTTATTTCAGCTACCTTTTGGAAAGTTCACACAGGTTGTGAATCAGTTATGCGCATGAGGCGTACAGACGTGACTTTGCCATTGTTGTTTGTTCTTTGCGGTTTACACAGTTTTTGTCGCATTTATTTTGAAAGTAATAATCTGCCCCTGCATTTCATTCACGCAAAGTGAAATTGTCATGCTGCCGAACAACACAGTAATAATCATGTATTTCATTTCAGGCTAATACTGCTGTTGACCTCTCGCTGTGGAGTCTCAGTACTTTCACCCAGAGTACATACTTGCAAACAAGCGCAGAAGTATGAAATCTACACCAACTGACCAAGGTCACAACAGTTGACACAGTCAGCAAGCTCCATAGGTCTCGGGGTCAACATTAGGAAGACTCAAGTCATGAGGAAGAACACCATAGTGGGCGACCCAATCACCATCAATGACCAACCTCTGCAAGAGGTGGACGAGTTCACGTACCTGGGCAGCAAGGTTACCACAGATGGAGACTGCACAAGGGAGATCACCACAAGAATCAGCAAAGCCAACCAAGCCTTCGCAATGCTGAAACCCATCTGGAGGACCACAAGCCTGAGCATCCACACCAAGCTCCGTATTTTTAAGAGCAACGTGCTGAGTGTCCTTCTATATGGGTCAGAATGCTGGAAATCCACTACCGCTACGGAACGCAAGCTGGATGTCTTCCAGAACAAGTGCCTGCGACGGATCATGAAGGTCTTCTGGCCAAACATGATTACAAACGAGGAACTACGGAAGAGAGCAGGCGCAGACAGCATCGCTGAAACCATCGCCACACGGAGATGGAGATGGCTAGGCCACGTTTGCAGAATGTCACCTGACTCATTACCAAGGGTGGCACTGGGATGGACACCACAGGGGAAGAGAAACCGTGGGCGACCAAAGGAGACGTGGCGCCGAACCGTGGAGCGAGAGCTCAAGAACAGAGGCCTTACTCTGCAAACAGCACCCAAAATAGCAGCTGACAGACAAAAGTGGCGCTCCCTTGCCGTCGCCTCAAGCACCAGACGGCGCAGAGAGGACTGAATGAATGACCAAGGTCACACTCACAGCGCAAGTGAAGTGAGGAAAGGTGACACTTATTCTCCTGGACTCAAGGTAAATCATACCAGTAGATCTGTGATGAGAATCAGGTGCAGAACACAACACAACTATGGTGTGAATGAACACATCATACTGTAATGCCTTCTTTCATTGGCTCATGTGCGAAGCAAGTGTAAGGCTATGTTCTGGGCCATTGGTCGTCCATGGTAAACTTTAATGTTGGCATTTTCTCGGAGACTATTCAAACCACAGTCTTCAAACGTAGCCGAAGGATACTTTGTGGCAAGACCTTTCTTACTCTTAGCCTACCAGTTTGAGTTCAGGCCAAGGGTCATGAGAAATCAAGAAATAGGTAAAAAAAAATAAAGACATATTTTGACAAAAGATATTTTTTCTCCAATACTATTCACAACTGTACATAAGCCAGCCCTTTACTTATGCTTAGACGCATGGCACTTAAATTTCAGTCACCTTTTGGGTGCCTGATAGGCGGGGGCAGGGGATCTAACTGTTGTCTGTCCAGCGCTGTGATTCCCCTTGGTTTGAGTACTGACAATTCTGCCAGCGCTAGCCTCACCTATCTGGTTTGTGAGTATCATGTATAACTCGAGGCAAAATTTGTATCGTTACATTGTTGTGTAATGTTCTGTGCATCTACTGTGGGAAATCAGGGTATTTACCCGACCACATATAGTAGCGCACCTTCATGTCTGTGTATGTATGTTTCTCCTGCCTACTTCCTAAGTTCCGGAGAAAGACATGGGTTATATAAGAGACCTGATCCATTCTTATAAGGAATGGAAATGATTGTCTTATTCTATACCTGCGTATTTCTCTGTGGGCTGGCGATTGGGTGCCTGATAGGCGGGGGCAGGGGATCTAACTGTTGTCTGTCCAGCGCTGTGATTCCCCTTGGTTTGAGTACTGACAATTCTGCCAGCGCTAGCCTCACCTATCTGGTTTGTGAGTATCATGTATAACTCGAGGCAAAATTTGTATCGTTACATTGTTGTGTAATGTTCTGTGCATCTACTGTGGGAAATCAGGGTATTTACCCGACCACATATAGTAGCGCACCTTCATGTCTGTGTATGTATGTTTCTCCTGCCTACTTCCTAAGTTCCGGAGAAAGACATGGGTTATATAAGAGACCTGATCCATTCTTATAAGGAATGGAAATGATTGTCTTATTCTATACCTGCGTATTTCTCTGTGGGCTGGCGATTGGGTGCCTGATAGGCGGGGGCAGGGGATCTAACTGTTGTCTGTCCAGCGCTGTGATTCCCCTTGGTTTGAGTACTGACAATTCTGCCAGCGCTAGCCTCACCTATCTGGTTTGTGAGTATCATGTGTAACTCGAGGCAAAATTTGTATCGTTACATTGTTGTGTAATGTTCTGTGCATCTACTGTGGGAAATCAGGGTATTTACCCGACCACATATAGTAGCGCACCTTCATGTCTGTGTATGGATGTTTCTCCTGCCTACTTCCTAAGTTCCGGAGAAAGACATGGGTTATATAAGAGACCTGATCCATTCTTATAAGGAATGGAAATGATTGTCTTATTCTATACCTGCGTATTTCTCTGTGGGCTGGCGATTGGGTGCCTGATAGGCGGGGGCAGGGGATCTAACTGTTGTCTGTCCAGCGCTGTGATTCCCCTTGGTTTGAGTACTGACAATTCTGCCAGCGCTAGCCTCACCTATCTGGTTTGTGAGTATCATGTATAACTCGAGGCAAAATTTGTATCGTTACATTGTTGTGTAATGTTCTGTGCATCTACTGTGGGAAATCAGGGTATTTACCCGACCACATATAGTAGCGCACCTTCATGTCTGTGTATGTATGTTTCTCCTGCCTACTTCCTAAGTTCCGGAGAAATTGATTGATTGATTGATTGTACATTGCTTAACGTCCCGACAGCAACAAGGCTTTCTCAGGACGTGCCTGCACTGCTTGTGAAAAAATAAAAAAGAAACAGAACATTGAATGTATGTCGCCAGCCGGTCAAATACGTTAAATAAACCTAACACATGGGGCCTAAATAAAGCTAAGACCATTTAGCAACACACATCCAATATCAAGAGCTACAGGCAGTGCAGACAGTAGGGAGAGTTTTAAAAAGGCAAATACAGGTGAATGGACAAAGGGTAGACAGAAACACATGCCCCAGAATAGAGAGAAAAACCCACCCTGTGGGGCTGACCAGGGTGACCCTGGGAACTAAAAAATACCTAACCCCACCCAAGTCCCCCAGGGCAGACCCGGGTGGGGTAAGTTCCGGAGAAAGACCTGATCCATTCTTATAAGGAATGGAAATGATTGTCTTATTCTATACCTGCGTATTTCTCTGTGGGCTGGCGATTGGGTGCCTGATAGGCGGGGGCAGGGGATCTAACTGTTGTCTGTCCAGCGCTGTGATTCCCCTTGGTTTGAGTACTGACAATTCTGCCAGCGCTAGCCTCACCTATCTGGTTTGTGAGTATCATGTATAACTCGAGGCAAAATTTGTATCGTTACATTGTTGTGTAATGTTCTGTGCATCTACTGTGGGAAATCAGGGTATTTACCCGACCACATATAGTAGCGCACCTTCATGTCTGTGTATGTATGTTTCTCCTGCCTACTTCCTAAGTTCCGGAGAAAGACATGGGTTATATAAGAGACCTGATCCATTCTTATAAGGAATGGAAATGATTGTCTTATTCTATACCTGCGTATTTCTCTGTGGGCTGGCGATTGGGTGCCTGATAGGCGGGGGCAGGGGATCTAACTGTTGTCTGTCCAGCGCTGTGATTCCCCTTGGTTTGAGTACTGACAATTCTGCCAGCGCTAGCCTCACCTATCTGGTTTGTGAGTATCATGTGTAACTCGAGGCAAAATTTGTATCGTTACATTGTTGTGTAATGTTCTGTGCATCTACTGTGGGAAATCAGGGTATTTACCCGACCACATATAGTAGCGCACCTTCATGTCTGTGTATGTATGTTTCTCCTGCCTACTTCCTAAGTTCCGGAGAAAGACATGGGTTATATAAGAGACCTGATCCATTCTTATAAGGAATGGAAATGATTGTCTTATTCTATACCTGCGTATTTCTCTGTGGGCTGGCGATTGGGTGCCTGATAGGCGGGGGCAGGGGATCTAACTGTTGTCTGTCCAGCGCTGTGATTCCCCTTGGTTTGAGTACTGACAATTCTGCCAGCGCTAGCCTCACCTATCTGGTTTGTGAGTATCATGTATAACTCGAGGCAAAATTTGTATCGTTACATTGTTGTGTAATGTTCTGTGCATCTACTGTGGGAAATCAGGGTATTTACCCGACCACATATAGTAGCGCACCTTCATGTCTGTGTATGTATGTTTCTCCTGCCTACTTCCTAAGTTCCGGAGAAAGACATGGGTTATATAAGAGACCTGATCCATTCTTATAAGGAATGGAAATGATTGTCTTATTCTATACCTGCGTATTTCTCTGTGGGCTGGCGATTGGGTGCCTGATAGGCGGGGGCAGGGGATCTAACTGTTGTCTGTCCAGCGCTGTGATTCCCCTTGGTTTGAGTACTGACAATTCTGCCAGCGCTAGCCTCACCTATCTGGTTTGTGAGTACCTTTTGGAAAGGTCACACAGTTCAGATTAAGAAAATGATCAGTTTTAAATGCACACGAGCGATCCAGGCTTCACCATTCTTGTTTGTGGTGTTCACAGTTTATTTCACATTAGTTTGAAGGTAGTAATGTGTAAACTAAATGTAGGGACGAATTGGGGGGGGGGGGGGGGGGGAACTCCCCCCCCCCCTCCCCCCACCGGCCCCGAATTGTGCATGGCCCCACGAGCTCCTTAGCATCCGCGTTATCGCGGAATTGTTTATATTACAGCGTTCTAAATGAACTTTAGAATTTTTTAGTGTGTGTACGGGTCCCGCATTTTTTGGGAAACAATAGGCGCACAGGCCTCTTTTCGTGTTTGTCCTTGCTAAACTACAACATTCTGAGAGAGAAAAAGAGAGATGAAATGAAACTTTATATTAAGAGAGAGAGAAAACAACAGCCTAGTGATAATAATGTGTAAAATGGTTATAACTAAATAGTGTATACACGGCCAAGTGAAGACACAGTCGTACTATCCGTGAACTGAAAAACTCGAAAAGCTTTTGGTCAGGGAGTCGCAGGAGCAAAAACGGAGGGGAGGAAATACGGTCCCGGCTGGTTTGATATGTGCCAGATATCTCTCACGACAGCTTGATGATAACTGACTCGCACTCATACTTGCCGGAATTCAGGGACCTTTTTTTTCTCTGTCCGTTGAGTTATACTTATAGACTGTATAACAAAGTCCCTGTTTGTGGAGTTTGGAACCGACCCACCCTGAAATAAGATCAGAAGTGAAATTGCCATGCTGCCGAATAACACGATAATAAACATGTATTTCATTTCAGGTCAGTGCTGCTGTTGACGTCTCACTGCAGAGTCATGCCCAGAGGGTATACTTGCAAACAAGCACAGAAGTATGATGCCTACACCAAGAAGAGGCAAGATTGATTGATTGATTGTACATTGCTTAACGTCCCGACAGCAACAAGGCTTTCTCAGGACGTGCCTGCACTGCTTGTGAAAAAAAAACAACCAACTAAACAGAACATTGAATGTATGTCGCCAGCCGGTCAAACACATTAAATAAACCTAACACATGGGGCCTAAATAAAGCTAAGACCATTTAGCAACACACATCCAATATCAAGAGCTACAGGCAGTGCAGACAGTAGGGAGAGTTTAAAAAAGGCAAATACAGGTGAATGGACCTCGGGTAGACAGAAACACATGCCCCAGAATAGAGAGAAAACCCCACCCTGTGGGGCTGACCAGAGTGACCCTGGGAACTAAAAAATACCTAACCCCACCCAAGTCCCCCAGGGCAGACCCGGGTGGGGTAAGAAGAGGCAAGAGCTAGTCAGGTCATGTTTGCTCAAAGGAGAAGGCCACAGCTAAAAGCAGGCAATTCCAGTTCCAGCGGATCAACTAAAGTGAGAGAAGGCACCACTTATTGTCCTGGACTCGAGGTAAAGCATACCGATTGATTTGTGAATAGAATCAGGTTCATAACAAAACACAACTGGTTGGGATAAACACATCACACTGTAATGCTTTCTTTTATGTTGAAGATGGTGTAGTAGTAGTACCAGCATTCTCAACAACACCGAATGCTAAAATCACTTGCTGTCAACAAGTGGCACCATATTGCATTTGATTTAAAAACTAGAGGGTTGGGCAAGTCTCTAAATACTGTCGTTTTCTTTAATAAGCACTTAGTGCATACAAAAAGACTAGAAAAATCTGAATACTACCCATTTGGTCCAGTGTGTGCTGTTGCTAAACAGCAATGCGTTGTGTCCTGTTTGAGACAATTTCTGCAAGTTACACTTTGAATATTGATGCTGATTCTAGATATATGTATACACCCTTTGTGGTCATTTCAAGCTCAATGGCGTCTAATTTTTGGCGCAAGTGTGATAGCAAAAGTAAGTGTTTGTAATGGGTCGTCCGTCAACTGTCTGTTACCTGTGGGCAACTTTAACATTGGCATTTCCTCGAAGACTATGCAAGCCTCAGACTTCAAACTTGGCACAAGGGTACTTTGTGGTAAAATAATTCTAAACATACCAATTTCTGTGACCTTTCAAAGGTCATCTCAAGTAGTATTTTCAACTTCAAACTCAAACTTGCTATGGAGATACCACATGATAAGGGTGACAAAAGTTAGTTTCGGGTAGAGTTG
Organism: Semisulcospira habei; assembly: GCA_036245525.1. Classification (NCBI taxonomy): domain Eukaryota; kingdom Metazoa; phylum Mollusca; class Gastropoda; family Semisulcospiridae; genus Semisulcospira; species Semisulcospira habei. The sequence continues at coordinate 166,392,155 of BTPG01000001.1, read as the reverse complement.
TAGTTTTTATCAAATGTTTTTGCAAACTTTTCAATAAAATTTGGCATGATGATAACACTTTTCTGTGCTACTAATGTAATCAGCCCCTCACAAAGGTCAAGGGTCACAGAGGGTTGACAAATGTGTGAAAAATGAAGGGATTTGGAAAAAATACTCAGGTTTCACTGACAAAATCCATGATTGATTGATTGATTGTACATTGCTTAACGTCCCGACAGCAACAAGGCTTTCTCAGGACGTGCCTGCACTGCTTGTGAAAAAAATAAATAAACAGAACATTGAATGTATGTCGCCAGCCGGTCAAACACGTTAAATAAACCTAACACATGGGGCCTAAATAAAGCTAAGACCATTTAGCAACACACATCCAATGTCAAGAGCTACAGGCAGTGCAGACAGTAGGGAGAGTTTTAAAAAGGCAAATACAGGTGAATGGACAAAGGGTAGACAGAAACACATGCCCCAGAATAGAGAGAAAAACCCACCCTGTGGGGCTGACCAGGGTGACCCTGGGAACTGAAAAATACCTAACCCCACCCAAGTCCCCCAGGGCAGACCCGGGTGGGGGGACAAAATCCAGCCCTATACTTATGTTTAGACATTTTCAGAGATCTGTTGGAGGAGTCAAGCCAAGGTAAAAAAGGACAGACATATTATGTGGATTGGTCATACACGTGAACCATAAGGACATTGCCTTTCTTGTTCATGTTCTGACTACTGTCATATTATGCATGTATGTACTTTGTATAAATACTTGCAAATATGCACGCAATATAATGCATGTCAGAACTTTTTTTGATACAAAATTATCTTTTGCAGGTTGCGAAAGATGAGGGAATAAGAGTTCAGCGGGTACATCTCTCCGCGATGGCCAACCGACGAGAAGGCAAAGGCAGTGAACTGATTGTCCTGTGTAGGAGGGCAGACGTCCTGTTATTTTGATGTCCATCCACCAGGCTGGCCACTATGTCAAGGTTTTGGACAGTCACATCATTCGCAATGCAGCAAAAGCCTGTGCCTTACTGCCTGAGCTGATGCATAGTCATATATTAGGAGCAGGGCAAGCAGGCTTTAGGCCTGGCTATTCAACTGCAGACACAACAGCAGTGGGGCAGTGACAACAAAGTGACAATGACAAAACTCGAGAAAATAGAAATAAAGAGGGAGTGTTTCCATAAGCCCGACATAGAAGCAGCGGGGCGACAAAATTGTAACGTGCAGTCGAGCAGTTCAGGGGCTATTGTACAGTGATGGGGGTGTGCTTTGTGTGTTTTCATATAACAATGTGACAAAGCGATTTGACACCCATGTTGTAATTTGTAGTGCAGTAAAAAGGTGAAAAATATCTGTATTTTGACCAAAAAGATGTTTTCTCAAGTATACACAACTTCAAACCCAGACTTGGTACAAGGTGGTAAGAACTTTTCATGCATACTAATTTCGTATGCATGAAAGGTCAGAAAGGTCAAGGGTCACAAGAAATCGGGAAATAGGTACAAGATATCCATATAATGCCCAAAGTTTTTTTTCTCAAGTATTCCTAACTGTAACCCTAAACTTGGTAAAGATTGATTGATTGATTGTACACTGCTTAACGTCCCGACAGCAACAAGGCTTTCTCAGGACGTGCCTGCACTGCTTGTGAAAAAAATCAAAACTAAACAGAACATTGAATGTATGTCGCCAGCTGGTCAAATACATTAAATAAACCTAACACATGGGGCCTAAATAAAGCTAAGACCATTTAGCAACACACATCCAATATCAAGAGCTACAGGCAGTGCAGACAGTAGGGAGAGTGTTAAAAAGGCAAATACAGGTGAATGGACAAAGGGTAGACAGAAACACATGCCCCAGAATAGAGAGAAAAACCCACCCTGTGGGGCTGACCAGGGTGACCCTGGGAACTAAAAAGTACCTAACCCCACCCAAGTCCCCCAGGGCAGACCCGGGTGGGGTTAAACTTGGTAAAGAGATACCTGATGGTAAGACCTTCCTATGCATATTTATTTGGATGACCCCCTCAGAAAAGTTACTTTTTGTCACTCTCCTGTCATGTCGCGATTTGGAAATGCAGCTTAATATGTATTAGTTTTTGATTATCCAAAGAAAACCCCTTTACTGACAATGTGTTCATTTTTCGAAGACATTTCATCATATGAACAGGTCTTTATTGTGACAAGTTCCTAAATGCTGGCATATATCAGTCATTCAAAATATGTACTCCACAGCTGACACTTATGGGGTAGGAAACAGTGGTACAGATAGATTTTGTGCAGCATCGGTGTGAGACAAGGAGAAAACTTATCACTGCTCCGCTTTGCATGATTCAAAATGATATACAGGGCTCATTCTGAAAATGGTCAGTGGCCTCAGAGTATAAAACCCACGGGTCCTTTCTGAAGAGGGGATGTGCGGATTGATTGTACATTGCTTAACGTCCCGACAGCAACAAGGCTTTCTCAGGACGTGCCTGCACTTACTTACTTACTTACTTACGCCTGTCACCCCTACCCGGGTATAGGCCGTCGACGAGAGACCTCCAGCAACTCCTGTCCTGTGCTTCTCCTTCGATTCTACTCCAGGTGGTTCCCAGTCTCTTGATGTCTGCTTGGAGGTCTCGACGCCAGGAGTTTCTCGGCCTACCTCTTTTCCTCTTTCCCTGGGGGTTCCATGACAATGCCTGCCTAGTGATACTGGAAGCTGGCTTTCTCAGACTGTGACCGATCCATCCCCATCTTCTTCGCCCAATTTCATTCTCTGCTGTTATCTGCTCTGTTCTCTCCCAGAGTCTGACGTTGCTGATCTTCTCTGGCCAGTGGATTTTCAAAATTCTTCTAAGGCAACTGTTCATGAAGGTCTGTACTCTGTTGACTGTGGTTTTTGTCAATCTCCATGTCTCTGCTCCATATAGGAGAACTGCTTTTACATTGGAACGTGCCTGCACTGCTTGTGAAAAAAAAAAAAAAAAAAAAAAAAACTAAACAGAAAATTGAATGTATGTCGCCAGCCGGTCAAATACGTTAAATAAACCTACAACATGGGGTCTAAATAAAGCTAAGACCATTTTAGCAACACACATCCAATATCAAGAGCTACAGGCAGCGCAGACAGTAGGGATTGATTGATTGATTGTACATTGCTTAACGTCCCGACAGCAACAAGGCTTTCTCAGGACGTGCCTGCACTGCTTGTGAAAAAAAAATAAACAGAAAATTGAATGTATGTCGCCAGCCGGTCAAATACATTAAATAAACCTACAACATGGGGCATAAATAAAGCTAAGACCATTTAGCAACACACATCCAATATCAAGAGCTACAGGCAGTGCAGACAGTAGGGAGAGTTTTAAAAAGGCAAATACAGGTGAATGGACAAAGGGTAGACAGAAACACATGCCCCAGAATAGAGAGAAAAACCCACCCTGTGGGGCTGACCAGGGTGACCCTGGGAACTAAAAAATACCTAACCCCACCCAAGTCCCCCAGGGCAGACCCGGGTGGGGGACAGACAGTAGGGAGAGTTTTAAAAAGGCAAATACAGGTGAATGGACAAAGGGTAGACAGAAACGTATGCCCCAGAATAGAGAGAAAAACTCACCCTGTGGGGCTGACCAGGGTGACCCTGGGAACTAAAAAATACCTAACCCCACCCAAGTCCCCCAGGGCAGACCCGGGTGGGGGGGGATGTGCGGAAATATATTGATTGTACATGATTGATTGTACATTGCTTAACGTCCCGACAGCAACAAGGCTTTCTCAGGACGTGCCTGCACTGCTTGTGAAAAAAAAAAAAAAAAAAAAAAAAAAAAAAACTAAACAGAAAATTGAATGTATGTCGCCAGCCGGTCAAATACGTTAAATAAACCTACAACATGGGGCCTAAATAAAGCTAAGACCATTTAGCAACACACATCCAATATCAAGAGCTACAGGCAGTGCAGACAGTAGGGAGAGTTTTAAAAAGGCAAATACAGGTGAATGGACAAAGGGTAGACAGAAACACATGCCCCAGAATAGAGAGAAAAACCCACCCTGTGGGGCTGACCAGGGTGACCCTGGGAACTAAAAAATACCTAACCCCACCCAAGTCCCCCAAGGCAGACCCGGGTGGGGTGCGGAAATATAGAAACGTGGGGATGTATATTTATGTCATTAAACCCTCAGCTTAAAATGTTGTGCAAATGTGGACTTGCTCAATGAAAAACGCAATACTTCTCAAGAGTGAGTTGACCATGCAGTTTTTGCATTACCCTCCAGCTGTCACAGCAGATTTAAGTGGTTGGGTGATAACTGATCATAGGCATATGATATGTACTGTACTTTGTGTTTGTTTTATTTTTTTCTTCCACTGTCAATCTTTGACTTTCAGCTGTGTGGCTTTACTTATCGTATCAGAATTGCTAACCACATGGTTCATTTCACAAGTTTTACAGATGTACTGTACATGACACTAGCCTGCAAACAGAATGATCTGACTATGATCCGTGTCCATTTGTGATTTGTGCTAAGGAACATGCGTACAGTGTAGTAATAAGGATAATATTTCATTTCTGAGCACATTCATGTAAGTTCTTTTGTGATATTTTTCATGCCCCAGCGGGTCCAAAATTAAATAAAGTAAACTGATGCCAACATTGTGTACAGGGTGCTATGCAGCAATCAGTTGTGACATGATAGCCTGCACCATGTTGAGTTTTTGGAGAGCAGCAATGGTATTGCTTGGATTACGGGCCAGCATGGTGCAGACTCTGTTGTAGACACGTTGCCAGCGTTATATGGTCGATTTTGTATCAAGAGCAGTACAGGTATTGTTTGGTGTGGATGCCTATATTATGCAGACTAGGTGACACAGTGCATTGTACCCTTGTTATTCAGTTGTTATGGTATTTTGTGTTGACATCAGCATTGTGCAGTGCAAGTTATGGGGCTTGAGACTGCATTTCACTTTGTTGTGCTGCAATTGGACACAGTGTGGTACTGGTAACAGTATTGTTTGATTTTCATGCCAACATTGTGCACAGTATCTGTGTAATGTAGTTTGGTACTGCATTTCACTGTTATTATGTTGTGGGATGTGCAATGTTGAATTATATCAGGACTACAGTGATGGTACATGGTCTCTCTCTCTCTCCCCCCCCTCCCTCTATATATGAGCAAAATAATATATGTAGTGGAAGGCTCTAAATGATAAGTCTGTCATTCCTTCTCTCCTATCCCCCTTCTTTTATATACTGTGCAGTTGGCTCCCAAATAAATACCTCATGAGCAAGTGGTTCCCGGTGTCGGTCTCCGTTGGCATGCACACAACTAAAAATGACATCAGCTCCACTTTTCTCCCAAATAGCTTGTATACAGTCAGCACTTTGTCAATGTAAATGTGAATAATGTTACATGTAGTTGAAATATGTTCTGCAGTAAAGCTGTATTTTGAGGGGGAGCTGGGTGGCTCGGTGGTAGTGTAGTGTTTTTGTTTCCTTATAATTTGTAACCAAAAACTGCTGGGAAACTGAGATTCAGCTAGAGAGATAGGTACATCCACTACCAATCTGTTTACAAACATCTTTCAACCAGAGATGTTCATCGACCTGCTTTCACGGAGACACCAAAGGAGCATGTAGCATTTCTTGCAGCAGGTATATTAAAACAAATTCACATCAATTAATATTTGTAGATGATGCCAGTAAAAATTATAAAAAAAAACTGTCTGTGACAACACTCTTTGGTGTGCTTTTTCATCAGTGAAGCTGTGAATGATTGAATGAATGTAAACATGCTCACACAATGCCTGGCTGAAAAAAATGAATGAACAAATGTACCGAGGTAACCAGTGTGCATTTTTATCCAAAACTGAATCCGGTTGTTTGGTTTATGGTTTAACATTCACATTACCACAGTGATGATAATCGCATATTTAAAAAATAAAAAAAAAAAATAACGCGTTAATTTTTTTTTTTTTTTTTTTTTTTTTTTTGCTTAGCGAAGTAGAAACTGTATGGGTTTCAAATGTGAGCAGGAAAAAAAAAATACGGGACTCGAACCCTGGTCACTGCGTGGCAAAGAAAAGTACCTTACCACTGCACTAACTAAATTACTAAGAAACAGCTCATGCATTTAATTACTTATAGATAAACGTTTTCATCCCGTATCTGCCGTTGTTGTTTGTTCCAGTTTACTGTCACAAATAGTAATCGAGGACTAGCAGTTTGGGCGTAGTTTGCAACAGTTTGGGCTTAGGTTTTCCCTTGTAAGTTTGGCATAGTCGTTTTCCCTTACCGGCTACGGCGGAGATATGATCTGCCGGAAGTCAGACATCGCTTGTATCCCTTATTGAATACGCACTCGAAAACGACCCAAAGTGCCCAATTTTGTGCAGAGTGAGTATAGATTGCTTTACGTCCCGCAAGCGACAAAGGCCTTCTCAGGACGTGCCTGCGCTAAATGAAGAAAAGAACTGCAAGAAGCGCAGACAGGAGGGAGAATTTCAAAAGAAAAATATAGATGAATGGACCAGAAAGACAGAAATACAAACCCCCAAAAGAGTAGAACCCACCTTGCAGGGGTTAGACAAGGTGACCCTAGGAACTAAAAAGTAGACAACCCCACCAAGGTCCCCTAGGGCAGACCCGGTGGGGGACCAATTTTGTGCGGGACCCCATATTTTCTTCATAATCAATGTGATAGTTATAACATAAAGTACGACTTTATCGAATAAAAAGGGCCTGAGCAATTGCCCAACATTGCAAACACTTGTAATGTTATTGATAACATCCGGGCAATTTGCGAATTTACAACATACATTTTTTTAGATTTCACTTAGAATTCCAATTATCAGAACACACTTTTTTTTACGAGAAAATACTAACATACTTTATTAAGTGACCGAAATGTTTCTTTATCATTTTAACACACTATTCGATAATTTTTTATTGTGTTCTGAAATCGGCTATTTTGCGTGTTTTTTCCCGTGGGGTACCTCAGAAAAACGGCTGTAACTTACAAATATGCCCGGGACCATGGGTCTTTCAGGGTGGCAATAGCCTCCAGACTCAATAAGGCTCTCAAAAAACCCTATAAGCGGCAGTTTTCAATTAAAAAATGTAGGTATAGTATACAACCTTAAACAAAATGAGACGAGATTGTACATTGATTGTACATTGCTTAACGTCCCGACAGCAACAAGGCTTTCTCAGGACGTGCCTGCACTGCTTGTGAAAAAACAACAGAATATTGAATGCATGTCGCGAGCCGGTCCAATACGTTAAATAAACCTACGCCATGGGGCCTAAATAAAGCTAAGACCATTTCGCAACACACATCCAACATCAAGAGCTACAGGCAGTGCAGACAGTTGGAAGAGTTTTAAAAATACAAATACAGGTGAATGGACCAAGGGTAGACAGAAACACATGCCCCAGAATAGAGAGGAAAAACCCACCCTGTGGGGCTGAACAGGGTGACCCTGGGAACTAAAAAGTAGTTAACCCCACCCAAGTCCCCCAGGGCAGACACGGGTGGGGGAAGAGACGAGGGTAAACTAAAGCGATAAAACACAGCAGGAAAAATTAACATGAAAGGCAAGGCCATTATGGCTCACGTGTATGACCGATTTACATATGTGTGACCTTTGTGACAAGAGCTGGCTACTGCAGCAGTAAAATCCATGTTTTCTGAAAATGTAAGCATTTTTCACACTTCTGTCAACCTCCCGTAACCCTTGACCTTTGTGATGAGTCGACTAAATTAATATGCATAGGAAGGTCCTATCATCAGCTACCTTTGTACCAAATTTGGCTGAAAAATTTGCAAAAATGTTGGCAATACCTACAATTTTATCAAAAATCGGCATTTTACACATATTTGCCAGCCGCTTGTGACCCTTGACCTTTCCAATGGGTCATCCAAATTAGTATGCATACATAGGTCGTACCATCAGTTATCTCTGTACCAAATTTGGGTTGGAAATTGTGAATAGTATTTGAGAAAAAACATCTTGTGTCAAAATATGGCTATTTTTCACCTATTTCCTGAGCTCTCGTGACTCTTGACCTTTCTGAGGGATCAATCAAATTAGCATAGAAAGGTCTTCCCATCAGGTATCTCTGTAGCAAGTTTGGTTTTAAAGTTGCCAATAGTATTTGAGAAAAAACATCTTTTGTCAAAATGTGGCTATTTCGGGCCTATTTCCTGAGCCCATCTTGACCCTTGACCTTTCTGTGACGTAATCCAAATTAGTATGCATAGATAGGTCTTACCATCAGGTATCTCTGTACCAAATGTGGGTTTGAAGTTGTGAACAGTATTTGAGAAAAAAACATCTTTTGTCAAAATATGGCTATTTTTCACCTATTTCTTGAGCTCTTATGACCCTTGACTTTTCCGAGGGATCAACCAATTTAGTATGCATAGAAAGGTCTTACTATCAGGTATCTTTGTACCAAGTTTGGGTTTGAAGCTGTGAATAGTATTTGAGAAAAAATAAATGATGTCAAAATATAGCTATTTTTGAAATATTTCCTGATCCCTTGTGACTCTGACCTTTGTGAGAGGTCACTCAAACTTGTATGTTTAGAAAGGTCTTGCCACAAAGTATCCTTGAGCCAAGTTTGAAGAATGTGGCTTGAATAGACTCCGAGAAAATGCCAACGTTAACGTTTACCACGGACGACGGCGGACGGACGACCACTGGCCCAAAACATACTCACTTTTGCTTCGCACGTGAGCCAAAAATTATCTTTAACACAAACACAGAACATTTAACTCTTTGGCTGTCGGTGGCGGTTTTAGTCGCGATGATTCCTGTAGGAATCACCGCGACTAAAACCGCCACCGACAGCCAAATAGCGGTTTTAGTTGCGATGATTCCTACACAAATCATCGCGCCTAAAGCCGCTACCGACAGCCAATGGGGTTAAAAGAAAAGAAGTAAAAATACACGGAAAAAAATGAAGTCATCTTCAGCACACACACACACACACACAGAAACTCCAATTTTTTTCGTCAACCCGCCACCGCCTTTCAGAAACTAGGTTCTCTGCAGCCGATCTCAACCAATCGAGCCTTAGAATTACATTAGTTTCCAAGGACACTCGCTGTATCACAATACGTGCATACGTGTGGGCAAGTGTTACAGCTTTGCGGATAATAACGTCATCCACAGGCGTACATCCGCAGAGGCCCATCGGGCATGAGGCATAGATTCTGACCGCAGGGGCTCATGAGAATCTATGCCTCTTGCTGACAAAGATGGATCAGTCCATCTGCGTCTGTTTTTCACAAGAAGATATCGGAAGTTGAAACAGATATTGACTCTGCCACAACTTGAACATCACACGCACACACAGGTGACTTAAAGATTTTCTTAACATTCAGAACAGATGAAACGATGGACAACGGAATGTAATTTATATGCAAGTAGGCGAGCTTTAACAAAGGAGTGGGGGGGGGGGGGGGGGTGCGGGCGGGAGGGTGTGTGTGTGTGTGAAATATAATGGTCCAGATGCTGCATTTTCAGGCACTGTAAAACTGAAATTACTACTACCGGAAGACATCTAAACAAAATAGTGTGTGTGTGTGTGTGTGTGTGTGTGTGTGTGTGTGTGTGTGTGTGTCTGTGCGTGCGTGCGTGCTAGGACGCAGAGATGGCGGCTTTATTTCAATCACAATGAAACTTTTAGGAGTATTGCCATTTCAAATTTTGACAGCAACTCTGTTCTTTTCTTCATTTTTTACGGTATACAAAACCTCGGCCTCATTATTTAACCCACTGTGTCCCAGGTATGAAATACCCACGTTTTGGCGTTGTCCCCTAAGGACTGCAGTACACTGCCGGAGACAGATCCACCATGATAGTTCAAGGGTGGTTCTAGAATAGCTTGGCGCCTATAGGAATAATGACCGGACCGTCCAGGACGGACCGATATAAGAACAAGCCAAACTATCTGCAAAAGGCACAGATCCTCGTAAGCCCCATGCAAGAAGCAAGGGCTCATGAAGATCTTTGCCTCAGTTGGTCACATTTACATTTGCACATCTCAATCATATAAGACCAGTGTGCGTTCAGTGTGCACTGAACGCCGGGAAAGGGAACACTCAGGAGTCGAGCAAAAGAAAGGGGGGGGGGGGGGGGGGTTTCTTGGTCATTTGTCTCCGCCGAAAACCGGACAGAATTCGCCTCTACCCGCAACCAGCCCCATCCGTTTGCAATATGTGACACAGACTCGCATGTGCCCCTGCAGTCACATGGGCTCATGAGAATCTACGCATTTTTTTCTGACCGATACTGCATTCCAGCCTTCCCTCCAAGGAGGGTCCTATTTCGGGCTAAGGCGACAATTTACCATCAAGAAAAGGAGAGGAAAAAAAAGGCCAAGAGACATAGATTCACATGAGCCCCTGCAGTCGCAGGGTTTCATGAGAATCTATGCCTCTTTTTGACGAAGCATGCCTTCCAGCCGTCTCTCAGTTTGAGGGGGTTGTCAGGTTTAGCATCGCGTGACCGGGTAGTATGGGCGCTGTTAACTTGCTCGGAGCCTGAATGACAGGGTGGGGAAAAGAAGTGCAATGATTAAACGTGCCAGGTGGAGGGAAGAGTCGTAATGAATGGCTTGACAACAGCTTGAGGGGGTAGCCGACTATGAAAAGAACTGGCATACAACAACCAAAAAAGGATCAGTACGGAATTTTCCCCTCTCTGAACTCATTCAAAGCCCCCTGCATCAATAGCTGTGGAAGTGTCGTATAGAGTTGCCGTTGGCAACGCTATACGACACTTTCGCAGCTATTGATGCGGGCCGCCTTGAATGAGTTTAGTGCCGCGTGACCAGTCACCGAGGCTACCTTGTGAGCAACAGGTCCTCTGAGCCATCGTGAACTCGGGGGTCGACCAGAATAAAAAGTGGGATGGCAAAGCTTCCTGAACATCACCAATAAATGAGGCTATTTCGTAAGCAGTCAGTTGTCCGACCGTGATAGCTCCAAGGCTAGCTGAATATGAAAAGCTGTAGAATAGAAAACGGTGCACACCTCTCCAGCTCTATTTCCTTCGCTGCCAAGGAAAAGTGAACACAATCAAACTGCAAGAGACATAGAACCAAATGAGCCCTTGCAGCGGGGGTAGGGGGGGGGGGGGTTTCATGAGGATCTATGCCATTTGCTGAGAAATATACAAAATGTAGGACAGACCTTTCTCTTTCTTAAAGGCGTAAAACTCAATCGCTGGCGATGAAAATTAACAAAATCCAATTGCAAGAGGCACAGAGCCTCAGAAGTTGTGGGGGCTCATGAGGATTTATGCCTCTAGCTGAGACCACCTTGTGTCCTTGGTCCTCTGAGACTCTTTAGCACTGAATCAACAGAGATTTCAGAAAGGCAATCTGTGTCCACTGGCAGTTAAGGGGTCAACTCCCAAAGAACCAAACGACTTTCCACTCCCTACAATGCAAGTATTTAGTCCTGGGACTTAACTCATTCACCTGTTGCAGGAGATGGATTGACCATGATAATTCAAGGGCAGTGCCAGATTAGCTTGGCACCTGTCGGCGCCAAGCTAATCTGGCACTGCCCTTGAATTATCATGGTCGACCCATCTCCTGCTGTAGTGCATCAAAGCTGAATAGGTTAACCCCTTCCCTGCCACTGTACATACATTTTGTGTTCCTGGAATCCCTGTTCATGCAACAACCAAAAGCTAAAACTGTCCAAGAAACATGGGACACAAAGCCTTATGATTTGATATCTCTGTTAAGAGGGCGGATTACAAGTTTGAAAAATAATTTGAAGCAAGTAGAAATTTGTTCAAATACGACATTTTCAAACTCAGCAAAGTTTTCTTGCTGGAAGGCATCATAAAATTATAAAATCATAAAATTATGTCTAACTCATTCAGCCCGGCGCACGTATTTCCCAAATTTTCGAGGTGTCATCTAACGACTATGAACCTGTTGCAGGAGATGGATCGACCATGATAATTCAAGGGCAGTACCAGATTAACTTGGCGCCGACTACCCTTGAATTATCATGGTCGACCCATCTCCTGCTGTAGTGCGTCAGGACTGAATGGGTTAATGTTTGTGCCATAAACAATCTTTGGAAAATGCGGACATTTATAAAGTAAAGGACACCCATCGACAACAGAAGACTAACAGTCCATACAGGGAGACCCACTTTTTGCCGTTACCAACAACAACAACAAAAATGTTGATTAGTCAATACTCAAATCTATGGTTTGTAAAAAATAATAACCTTATAATAACCACCTGGTGCATGAAGCCACCAGTACTGTTTACAGTACTGATGGACACACATACTAGCGGGTTATTTGTATATTTTATTTTAGCTGATGCAGGTGGCCAGATGCAAACCTGATTACTATCCAATAGCAGACTAGCAGATTAAGCAATTTCTGCAGAGGTAAGTAGTTCATCAAAAGAGTAACAATGGTTTGCAGGTACGAAACGAAAGTACTAATGTCAATTGGTTTATGCATAACAACAATATTTGTCCTTAGGATGGAGAAAATTTTTTAGAAGTGTTTTTCGAGTGTCATTTGTTCCTGTGGGGGAACCAGTCTTTGTACACAGCCCAGATAAGGAGCAAGACATTTTTTGTGCATAACATTGACAATTTCAATCATACAAGTTACAAGTTTATTCTGGTGATCAAATTAAAATCATGAGCAAGTAAACATGTATACATATTTACGATAAAATAATTTTAAAAGTAATATTTTTGATGCCGTTAGCATACTCGCGTCGCTATTTTCAAAATGGCTGTCAGCGAGATGCCTTTGAAAGAAGTCAATTAGACGTGCATGGTTGATGCAGGTTTACTTTGCTCCTGAAGTGAGACAGAGATTATTAAAATTTATTTTGGATCTGAACTTTGAAGTACATCATATACGTTATTTTTCTTGGTCTTGAAAACAGCCGTTCCCATATAACTCGGTCTTTTGTGCGAGGAAAGCATATCAAAAGTAAACTCGCTTCGTGCATGTTTTGCTTTGTGTCTGCCAACCATCTTCAACATTCTGAAGACTTTTTGTCCAAATACAACATGCATGTTGCTCGTCATGTTGTTGTTTTCCAGCCTAACGGCTCTATGACTATTGTGTAGGCCTGCTCTTTTATATTAGTGGAGATGGGATTAACTGGTCAAACACGGTCTTATCCGTCTGGTCTTAGGCACAAGCCAGGCAGACTGAAATTCATCTCCGAACCATTTCCATCTAAATCGCAATGTTCAGCTGAACACCTAAATATAGGATTTTTTGTTTTTGCAACCCATTCAACGTCCCCACTCAGGTACTCACAAGAACTCTTATGATCAAGCTTTATCAAACTACATGAGACACAATACAGATAGCAGCACTCTCCATTATATTACATGTTTGATTTATTTATTTCTTATTGCATCATTTATATTTATGTATTCACTTACATATTTATTTATTATTTATCCTTTTAATTATAGATGGAGGAAATTCCTCAATGCACATAATCACTATTGATATGGTGGTGGCCACCAAGGAGAGGAAAAAAAAAGATTTTTTTCAATATGCATACATCTGTGTATTTTCATAATCTAACCTTCACTTAGCATGTACATTTATATGTCCCAGGTATCTCTGACTTATTTTATTTATTTATTATTTAAATTTATTATTCATTTATTTTTGCTTGTTTGTGATGTAGGTTTGCACACATACATCAGCATACAAGATAAGAACATACATGTACACATATATGGTAATAGATGCAATACCACCTGCTCCCCACCCCACACACACACACAAAAAAACACCCATGAAAAGACATGTACATCTGTGCTTGTTCATAATCTATCCTTTACTTGACATTCATGTCTCAGCTATCTTTGACTTGATTATTTTATTATTTAAATTTATTATTTATTTATTTCTGTTTGTTTGTAATGTAGGTTTTGTACATACACATCAGCATACAAGACGAACATATAGACATACATAGATGGTAATAGGTGCCATAATGCCCGCTCCCAAGCCCACTCAACACACACACACAAAACCGCAGAACACCCACCAAGACATGCACATCTGTGTATGTTCATAATCTATCCTTTACTTAGCATTAATATGTCCCAGGTACCTTGACTTACTTTATCTTATTTATTTAAATTATTTATTTATTTATTTTGTTTATTTGTATTGTAGGTTTTGTACATACACATCAGCATACAACATGAGAAATTACACATACATGATAATAGATGCTGTACCGCCCGCTCCCAACCCCACTCCACATACACACACAAAACCGCAGAACACCCACCAAAAGACATATAACTCTGTGCATGTTCATAATCTATCCTTTACTTAGCATTCATGTCTCAGGTATCTTTGACTTACTTTATCTTATTTATTTAACCGCTGCTCGGCATTAAACCCAAATAACTATTTCTTTAAATTATTTTTGTATTTATTTTTGTTTGTTTGTAATGTAGGTTTTGTACATATATGCATCAGCATACAACATGAGAACATACACATACATGGTAATAGGTGCCACATTGCCCGCTCCCAACCCCACCTCACATAAACACACAAAACTGCAGAACACCCACCAAAGACATGCACAAATGTATAGTGATGGGCATTAGTGGACTGTAAAACCTATATAGAGAGACTTGAGGTTACGAAAGTGGCTTGTATGTGCCTGTATTTTAGCTGCCCACCTACAAATCTCATGTATACAGTTAATCACACTGCACATGCAGCCATCAGTTCTGTGAAAAGTACTTTTGGCCTCATGCACAGGGGCACCAAAGCTTAGAGATGAGGCCACATCTGATAACAATAACAGAACTAATATGCATACACAGCCACTAGTTCTGTAAACAGCACCTTTGTAAACAGTACCAGTGGCCAAATGCACACTGACACCATGGATGATGCCACCATTCATCACTTAAAGCAACAGACTGCCCAATACACACTGATCAGTGATACCCTGAACTAGCCTGCACACGCAGCCATCGTGTCACATTTCTCCGTGTTTTTTTTTTCATTTCCTTTTTATCCCAATATATATAAGTATGAGTGTCAGTGCTAATGCCAGTTGCTAAGAATCCTTGCAGCGAAATTTAAACGTCAATATGCAGACAAACTGCAAAATACAGTTCCTCTTTTGTGCAGCTAGGCTATTGCTAGCGATGCAGGGTTTAATTTAAACGAAACATTGCATTAACTTCCAAACGTGTTCACATTGTGCTGTGTGTTCTTTCAATGTGTAGTGTACTGTATCATCAGCGATTACTGAGACTGCATTGGCAGTGATTACACACCACAACATATATAGCTTACCAGTGCAACTGACTGAATGAAATGTTACAGTAATATATAATTAATCAAGTTCCGAAACTGTTCAGCCACGACAGTTAAAACCAAGTGGTGTGGCACTCTTTCTCTTTTACAGTATGCAGCATGTTGCACTTCAGATATTGGTTTTGAAGATAGCGTTTGTTTTTGTGTGTCGTGTTTTGTTTTGGTGCTGTGGTGTCGAAATGAAATGGGCAAAGCGATGGTAAAGTGAATGGAAATAAACGTGACACACTTTTAATAAGACGTAAAAATACACCAAGCGACTTTGCACGTTTGCTTTTCTTGGGGAAAAAAAACAAGCTTACGTAGAAGAAATCGAAAAAAACTCGTCGGCACACCAAAATTCCCAGCAATGAGTCTGCGTGCATCTTGTATGTGACGATCACGTGATTTGGGATACCTTATTGTTGAGTAATGATATTTGAGCTCAAGGCATGTTTTTTGTAACTGTTTCTTCTCTTAATATAGTTAATTCTGGAATTATACTTAAAAAATAAAATTGAAATCCTTTAAGTAATATACAGTGCATATTACAACTGAATACAGGAACAATGAGGCCCGGGTAAACTAGTGATCCCAAAAAAACATGGCTGCGACAGTCCTGGTTTCGTCTGCAAACGTACTGGAAACAAAATGTGCTACAGAAAAATGTCTCCATCATCCGGCGGTTAAAAATGAGTGGTCACTGCTTTTATTCATACTAGACTTCATTTTGACATAACCAAACCTTTGTTACTCTGCAGAAAATCACTATCTCGTAAATGGCTGATCGTCTATGAAGGGCATCTGCTAGACTATATTGCTTTCACAACACCTGCTCAGGTCTGCTTTACCTGAAGGAAGGTCAATGATAAATGGCTGAAATTTAAAAAAAATGGCAGGGTTCATCGCAACAAAAACCGCTACTGACGGCCATTTGGTCATGCAGCCCACTCCACCCACTTTATTCCCAACTTTAACCCCTTGTGGTCTGCAGCCTTTGGTACTGTAAACCGTACCGATGGCTGCATACAGCAGGCACTGTTTTGAATACAAGCGAAGAAAAATGTCTAACTCTAAAGCTTCAACAGTTTGACACGGACGAGTCCCTACAACAGGAGATTGATTGACCATGATAATTCAAGGGTAGTGCCAGATTAGCTTGGCGCCTGAAGGCGCCAAGCTAATCTGCCACCACCCTTGAATTATCATGGTCAATCCACCTCCTGCAACTGGTAGATAGTCATTTAGTAACTTCCCAAATTTGGAAAAAGTAACCATAGTGCTAAAAGGGTTAATAATCTGCAAATGTACTGTATTTATTACAAGTTCGGTGTTTGTCTCAGGTTCTGAAGCACTGCATCGCATGCATGTTTTCATGTGAGAAAGCAGGCTGCATTCCACTTATGACAATGTTCTGCATTGAGGGGATAAATTTGCTTTAACTCATTCTACCCCAGACACACCACAGCAAGATAAGGATCGACCATGATAGTTCAAGGGTGATGCCAGAATAGCTTGGCGCCTATGGGCGCCAAGCTATTCTGGCATCACCCTTGAACTATCATGGTCGATCTGTGTCCTGCACTAGAGTGCTGTCTTCAGAGGACAGCGGCAAAATGTGGAGATTTCGGTGATGGGGTAGAATGAGTTTAAAAAAAAAAAATAATAAAAAAAAGAGCTAGCTAATACATGTAATGCAGGTCATTATTACAGTGATTACCTCTTTTGCTCAATCCACTCTGCTTTTTTTCAGATTGTGGATGTGGTCAGCGAGTATCATCAGAAATCAAGGCTGAGGGCCTCGTAAGTATCTGGTGCTTCTAACATCATTCTCTCTCATACGCAGGGCATCTCCTGGTATTGACAGGTAGATTAGAACCAAGGGCTGATTAGAACGATGCCATTAACCCATTTAACCCCATGGCTGCATTTCCCAAATTGTGGAAGTGTCACCTAAAGTCAATGTACCAGTTGCAGGAGATGGAACGACCATGATAATTTACGGGTAGTGCCAAAGTAGCTTGGTGCCAGATGGCGCCAAGCAAATCTGGCACTACCCTTGAATTATCATGTTTGATACACCTCCTGCTGTAGTGTGTCAGGGCTAAATGGGTTAACCTTTTAGCCCTGTGACATTGCAGCAGGAGATGGATTGATCATGATAATTCAAGGGTAGTGCCAGATGAGCTTGATGCCTTCAAGCGCCAAGCTCATCTGGCACTACCCTTAAATTATCATGATCAATCCATCTCCTAAAATTGGTATACATAGTTGCTGGGCAACACCTCCAAAATTTGAGAAATGGGACCTTGGGGCGAAAAAGGATTATAGTACCTATCTGAGCAACCACTTCTTTTGTAAGAAAAAAATTGGTCTTCATAGACAGGTGCTCTCTCAAGAGAAGCCCCTCCCCACCCGGGTCTGCCCTGGGGGACTTGGGTGGGGTTAGGTATTTTTTAGTTCCCAGGGTCACCCTGGTCAGCCCCACAGGGTGGGTTTTTCTCTCTATTCTGGGGCATGTGTTTCTGTCTACCCTTTGTCCATTCACCTGTATTTGCCTTTTTAAAACTCTCCCTACTGTCTGCACTGCCTGTAGCTCTTGATATTGGATGTGTGTTGCTAAATGGTCTTAGCTTTATTTAGGCCCCATGTGTTAGGTTTATTTAATGTATTTGACCGGCTGGCGACATACATTCAATGTTCTGTTTATTTTTTTTCACAAGCAGTGCAGGCACGTCCTGAGAAAGCCTTGTTGCTGTCGGGACGTTAAGCAATGTACAATCAATCAATCAAGAGAAGCCTTGAACTGGCAGAAAGTGTTAACTGCTATTAACCCTTATCATTTGGAATACACCAGTGTGTGAAATAAGTTTGACTAAAATAGTTCATGGGTAGTGCCAGAATAGCTTGCCGCCTCTAGGCGCCAAGCTATTCTGGCACTACCCTTGAACCAAAGTCATTGATCTATATCCTTATCTGTAAGTACTATAATGTAGCTTGCATATGACAGTGTACAAATTTGAAGCTTTTAGCCTCAGTATGATATGGGTTAAAGACCAGCATTTAGGTGGCTACAGCCACATACATGGTCTTTAATGACAGTTGATCTCACACAAGTGGTCGCTGAAAACAGGTTCTGCTGTATCAGAACAATACACTGTAGGCTGCAGCTACTAAGGTCCTTCTTACTCATCCTCTGGCATTACCGTACAATTTCAAAATCATGCTGTGTCATGAAGTTTCAGCAAGAATCAAAAGTTTCATTTCCACTGGAAAATGATCATCATGTGAAACTCAAATCTTCCTGGGGTGCGATCATTCTTCGAGCTACTTGGATCCCTTGATGAATTAAATTACATTTTCTTAAATTGTTTTTCATTTCTGCTGCCAACTACCCAACTGTGGATAATTTTAAAAAAATGATAGCTTGAGATAGTGCCTGGACATTCTGGTGCTTCACAGTAGAAAAACTATGATAGCTTGAGACTGTGCCTGGATAAAGCACCAAGCTCAACAGTAGCAAACAATACACTATCCTTGGGATATATCTTGGTTGACCCATCTGTAGTAAGTTAATAATAAATAATAATAATAAAGGTAATTTGTATAGCGCCTAATCACCAAGGTGCTCTAGGCGCTTTACAATCACAACAAACATACATTGCTCACACACACACATACACACACACACATGAGCCTGCAGACAAAATGGTCTTTAAGTATATATGCAACAGAAAAAAAAAAGTGTTTGAAGCTTGGATTTAAAAATGAAGAGAGATGATGAGTGACGCACGTCAGCTGGGAGAGTGTTCCATGTAATGGGGCCAAAATACGAAAATGTACGATGACCTTGAGTGACCTTATTACGTTTAGGGGTATGGAAAGGAAAACACAAGTGGATGAAGCAGAGTGTAGTGAGCGGGACGGTGTATACAGCTGGACAAGATGAGATAAGTAATGAGGGGCAGAACCAGAGATGATGTTGAAACAAATAACACAGACTTTATACTGAATTCTAAATGAAACTGGCAGCAAGCGCAAATCAGCTAGTAAAGGCATAATGTGTTCACGTCTTGGTACACAAAAAATCAGACTTGCAGCATAGTTCATGACTCTCTGGATTTGGTCAAAGTTGTACCTGGGCCTCAACAATTAACCCTTTGGCTGTCTGTAGTGTTTTTTGTCAGGATGATTCCTGCAGGAATCATCGTGACAAAAACCGCTACCAACAGCCACAGGGTTAATTCTGAACCACCTGGCCTTGGAAGCAAAAGGTTGGCTAGTGAAAATGCTTTGCATGTAACTGCCTCTGCCTTATCTGTTATAGTCATGCAATAGTAAATATTACACAGTATTAGTTTTTTACTATTCATAACGTGTGCTGTTCTGTGATGTTGGACCTTACAGCTTCCAGCCCTAAGGTTCAAAGTCACAGACCAGCACACAGGCAGCTGCAGTCATGTAACAAGCTTTTCATCTCCCATTTTTAGAACATAGATAACAAATACTAATCCAAATATGTCTGCAAATCATGACAGGTGACAAGGTTGCTTTTCCTTTGATATTTATTTGGCTGCTTTTCTTTGACATCATTTGGGCTGCTTTTCTTTTGATATTTATTTATCTATTTTATTTATCTATTTACTTGGGCAGTTTGGGTGTCTCCGTGACCCTAAGAGCCATGCAGCAGGTAGCCTTGTGCTCCTTGGTTGGGGCACCCAAGCTGGACAGTTTGACCAATCTCCTGGTACTCCCAATTGAGGGTTGACTCATGGGTTAACAAATATCCATCCCCGTTAACCCTTATCATTCAGAACACACCAGTGTGTGAAATAAGTTTGACTAAACTAGTTCAAGGATGGTGCCAGAATAGCTTGGCGCCTCTAGGCACCAAGCTATTCTGGCACAATCCTTTAACTAAAGCCATTGGTCTATATCTTATCTGTAAGTACTATAATGTAGCTTGCATACGGCAGTGTACAAATTTGAAGCTTTTAGTCTTGGTATGATTAGGTTAAACATTGTGTTAACAAATATCCATCCCCATGAAACAAAGCATTTTACTGAAATCTCTAAACACCCTCTATCAATGTGTTCAAAGGCGACAGCGTAGTCTCTGTGTTTCACCAAGAGAAAACATATATAACCCATATAACCCTACGACCGCATTTCCAAATTTTGGAGGCATCACCTAACGACCATGAGCCAGTTGGAGGAGATGTACAGAACACGATAATTCAAGGGTAGTGCCAGATGAGTTTGGCACCATCTGTCACCAAGCTAACCTGGCACTACCCTTAAATTATCATGGTCAATTCATCTCCTGTCACAGGGTGTTGGGGCTAAATAGGTTAACTCATTCATATGCGGCTGGCCGCGAGTGAGTTAACCCTTTGCTTGTCTTTAGCGGTTCTTGACAGGGTGATTTCTACAGGAATAATCGTCACGACACCGCTACCAACGCGTAACGTGTTAAATCAGTACCCATGGTTGTATGCACTGGTGTGGTCAATTAGACTGGTGACTGTCTTGCACAGGGTCAATTACTTATTGATAGCAATTGTCAAGTTGACCAAAGGTATGACATTCTGTGACTGTCTAGCACTAGCAGAAAGACAGATAGGCACACAAACAATTAGAGTTAGACTGTGTACAGCAAAAGACATATTTGAAAGAAGTCAGACTGCATGATATCAGCAGTTTCAATGAAAATAAAACAAGCCAGTGTTATCGATTGTCCTTGATGATGGTCATGCAGCTACCCGTTCTCTGCTTCTTAGATATGCAAATTATTTTGTTATGTATTTTTTTTATATACTTGTATATTATTGTACTTCGATGCGGCAGTCTCTGCACTGTTACTTGGTAGAGTCTGCACATGCAGCCCTGCATACGCCTCTTTGTATTTGCAAATTCTGTCGCAGCAATGTAAATTATTATCATAATTAGTTATTATTGTATTTTTTATTTGCACGAGGACACAATATTGTTATTCAAGTTTTTGCTTTTGTAAGGTGATTGTATTTGTCGTGGCACTATAGTGCATATTATTTTGTTAACGCAGCAAATTCAAGGTCTCTGTGGCGTTGTCATTTTGAGGTTGCCGAAACTGTGTCAAATGAGGTCAAGAGAAAACCAAAGTACCTCATGAAATTAACGCTTCTACAAAATGGGCAGCCATTGGCAGCCAATAAACAACTGACAGTTTATACGTTCACGCGAGGAACAAATGCATATGATGGGTGGATAATGCTCACCATAAATATAACTCAGCTGCGGACGTACACACACAAAAATAAACACACACACACAGTCTGCGACGACTTATCGGTCTCAAAACATGTGTTCTGGCATCTGACAGCCGAAACAATTAAACAGACTGTAGTAATACATACACCAGTTCTATTTGCTTCAGTAATTATGATGCCCAAACGCTGTAACTGTTCATTAATTGCCGCTTCGGGATATTTTTTTAATGCAAAAGCGTTCTTACCTCCATGTGAATCGCCATGTTGTGTCGTATTTTGATTAGCATATTACGTAAGCTGGAGAGGTAATCCTCTTGGCTTGCACTCAAAAACAGTCGACGCGATAATAAGAATTGGATAATACGATCATACTCAATGTCAATTGTTATTTCAAATTAGTTTAAGATGGCATATGTAGTACGTCCCAAAACGCAAAACACACGGTATGTGTTGCGGATATTTTTAGCGATGCATGTTCCGGGCCCAGGACGTGACGTCACCGACAACATGCACTAAGCACCATGCGACTGTCAACAATGCTGATGCCAACATGAAAGGAGAAATGTAAGATATAAAAGTAATCTAGGCCTTTCGTGCGTTGTTGCACTATGATTGAATGAAAATACGCTTTGTTGGTGCCATACATGTTAGCAAATGAATGGCCGACTTTGAAATGCGTTGATTTGTTTGGATGGTCACTAAGCAGACACGAAGATAGTGCTGTGTTGCTGTGCATGTCTTCTGTTTACAAGCAAGATCATGTTGTTTCAGTTGCTTTGTTTAGATGGGATCACAAGTTTAGTGAAGCGCGTAAATTTAGAAAAAATAAAAAATAAAAATGGAAATGATTTATAAGCTACGATCGCAAAGTCCACATGTACGCAATATATCAGTGCTTGTAAACAATTTTACATGTCAATTTCTGTGTGGGCATGCTATTTCCACCTGACGAGCTGAAATTAAGGGCCCTAATCACCGGCAACCTCGCACGTGTATCCACAAATTCCATCGGCCAAGCTGCCAGCCCCCCCCCCCCCACCCCCCCCCATCCCCCCCAACCCCTTTTGTGCATGCAGCCACCATGCAGTACTGTAATAGTGCAAATAATTTCTTATTTACATGGGTGACAGTCTTCAATTCTGGAGGTTGATTCAGCCCTTTTAAAAATTTTAATCCAAGAAAGATGAATTTCATTTTTTAAATTTCACACAGCCTGTTCCATCTGCAGGAGGCATAAATTCTCTCATGAGCCCCTACAAACGCAGGGGCTCATGAGAATTTATGTCTCTTGCAGGACCGTTTCAGTTTTCTTGGTTTATTGCACTGTCACCCATATATTTATCCCAGTTTAAAAGGCTCCTTACCCAACATCATCACTCCTTTGTCAGTATCCAGTTATGTTTATATTGTCTATATATGTATGTTTTCTTGTGTTTTCAGGTAGGCCTAATTGTGCACGTCCCAGGCAACTATAGGTTATTTTTTATTTTATCAAGAATTGAAAATGTAGCATAATATTGACCACAGTAGGGCTGAAGTGATCACTGTAGTATACTTTTTTTAGACACTGTACCCCATGTATACTGTTCAATGTTGAACTGTACCCTGTGTGCACTGTCCAGTGTTGAACTGTTCAAAACTTTTCAAGTCTTGCTTCCTACTAGAACCTCGCGCTGGGACCATACGGCGTTGAGGCGCGTCCCCTGGGTGGTGGATAGGGGGTCCCTCGTGAGAGGGGTGCACCGAATGAAATAAGGTGCCGTGAACCAACATGGTCTAAGGGAAGGTGACCCCGACAGAAAACCCCTGGTCCTCCTAGTAAGGGGGTTGGGCGTGGGGGTAGCTTCCCCACCCTGCAAAAAAGGAAATAGCTACAAAAACGCCGACGAAAAGACTAACAGTAATTCCTTTCCTGGAGGAGGAAGGTTCTTCTACTAGTAGACTTATGACGTCCTGTGGTGAAAGCCGGAAGTCTTCGGAAGCCACAGGACCGAGCCGCCTCTCTCTATCCAGGGATACAACCATGGGCACATGGAACGTCAAGACCATGTACCAGAGCGGCAAGGCCGCCCAGATAGCAGCGGAAATGCAAAAGTACAACCTTTCCCTGCTAGGCATCAGTGAAGCCAGATGGACGCAGTCTGGCCAGAAAAGGCTGTTAAGTGGGGAGATGATTCTGTATTCAGGTCATGAAGAGGAGAATGCCCCCCATACAGAAGGAGTAGCACTCATGTTGTCACCAGTGGCACAGAGAGCGCTGATGGGCTGGGAACCTCTTGGGCCAAGAATTATAACAGCAGCCTTTAGAACCAAGAAAAAGCTCAAGCTGAACGTCATCCAGTGTTATGCGCCCACCAATGACAGTGACGAGGAAGAGAAACAAGAGTTCTACGACCGACTCCAGAGTGCCGTGGACAAATGTGCGGAGCGAGACATCACCATCGTCATGGGCGATTTTAATGCCAAAATAGGGGAGGACAACACCGGATACGAAGAGGTGATGGGGAGACAGGGACTAGGCTCGGAGATGAGTGAGAACGGGGAGAGGTTTGTAGACTTTTGTGCTCTAAACCGACTTGTCATTGGAGGCAGCATCTTCCCACACAGAAGAATACACAAAGCAACTTGGGTCTCACCTGACCATACAACAGAGAACCAAATAGACCATATCTGGATTAGCAAGAAATTTAGAAGATCCCTTCAAGATGTTCGAGTGAGGAGGGGAGCAGATGTCGCCTCCGACCACCATCTGCTTACCTTAAGAATGAAGCTCAAGCTAAAGAAAAGCCGCACAGAGACAACAAGAAGACAGCGCTATAAGTATAATGTAGGCCTACTGAGAGAAACTGGAGTTAGAGAAGAGTTCAAACTGGTGCTGTCCAACCGGTTTCAAGCGCTACAGGAGCTAGTAAATGAAGAGGAGGCGGTCACCACAGAGCAGCAGTGGAAGGCAGTTAGAGAGGCGCTGAACTCAACCTGCAAAGACACTGTAGGGTTCAGGAAACACCACCACAAGGACTGGCTGTCGGCACAGACCTTGAAGAAGATAGAAGCGAGGAAGCAGAAGAAAGCAGCGGTCAACAACAGTCGCACGAGAGCAGCCAAAGTAAGGGCACAGGGGGAATACTCGGAAGCCAACCGCGAGGTGAAGAGGAGTATCAGGGCAGACAAGAGGGCCTACACAGACAGCCTGGCAGCAGAGGCAGAAAAGGCAGCAGGCAGCGGCAACATGAAACAGCTCTACGACATTACCAGAAGATTGTCGGGTAAGTATGGCCATACAGAAAGACCAGTAAAAGACAAAGAAGGCAAGCCTATTGCAGACAGAGCAGACCAACTCGACAGATGGGCCAAGTATTTTGAAGAGTTACTGAACAGACCTAGCCCACCCGACCCCCCCGACATCCAGCCGGCAGAGACCGACCTACCCATCAGCTGTGACAGACCCAGCCGGGAAGAGATCAGAAAAGCAGTAGCATTTTTGAAGAATGGCAAAGCAGCAGGGCCAGATGGCATCCCAGCGGAGTCTCTGAAAGCAGACCTAGAGACAACAGTGGAGATGCTGTACCCACTGTTTGGAAAGATCTGGGAAGAGGAGGTGATGCCAGCTGACTGGAAGGAGGGGTACCTAATCAAGCTCCCAAGAAAGGCGACCTCAGCAAGTGTTCCAACTACAGAGGAATCACCTTGCTGTCAGTACCAGGAAAGGTCTTCAACAGGATCATCCTAGAGAGAATGAAGAGCTCCGTTGACCCCCAGCTGTGAGACCAGCAAGCAGGATTCAGGAAGAACCGATCATGTACAGACCAGATCGCCACTCTCCGCATCATCGTGGAACAGTCTCTGGAGTGGAGCTCCCCGCTGTACGTCAACTTTGTGGATTATGAGAAAGCATTTGACAGCGTGGACCGAGAGACTCTGTGGAAACTCCTACGACACTACGGTGTACCCACAAAGCTCGTCCGCCTGATCAAGAGCAGCTATGATGGCATGACATGTCGCGTGATCCACGAAGGGCAGTTCACCAGAGAGCTCCAGGTCAGAACTGGTGTCAGGCAGGGGTGTCTGCTGTCTCCGTTCCTCTTCCTACTGGCCATAGACTGGGTCATGAAGATGTCCACAGAGCACAGACGAAGTGGAATACAGTGGACACTGTGGACACAGCTTGACGACCTCGATTTTGCAGACGACTTGGCATTACTGTCCCACACTCATCAACAAATGCAGGACAAGACCACGAGGCTTGCTGACATTTCGTCCCAAGTGGGCCTCACCATTCACAAACAGAAAACAAAGACAATGAGGCTGAACGCAACCAGGGAAGAACCAGTCTTGCTTGCTGGCACCCCGTTGGAGGAGGTGGAGTCCTTCATCTATCTCGGGAGCATCATAGACAAAAAAGGCGGCACTGATGCAGATGTCAGAGCACGAATCGGTAAAGCCAGAGCAGCCTTTCTCCAGTTGAAAAAAGTGTGGAGTTCCAGAGAGCTGTCACAACACACCAAAGTCCGGATTTTCAACTCCAATGTAAAAGCAGTTCTCCTATATGGAGCAGAGACATGGAGATTGACAAAAACCACAGTCAGCAGAGTACAGACCTTCATGAACAGTTGCCTTAGAAGAATTTTGAAAATCCACTGGCCAGAGAAGATCAGCAACGTCAGACTCTGGGAGAGAACAGAGCAGATAACAGCAGAGAATGAAATTGGGCAAAGAAGATGGGGATGGATCGGTCACAGTCTGAGAAAGCCAGCTTCTAGTATCACTAGGCAGGCATTGTCATGGAACCCCCAGGGAAAGAGGAAAAGAGGTAGGCCGAGAAACTCCTGGCGTCGAGACCTCCAAGCAGACATCAAGAGACTGGGAACCACCTGGAGTAGAATCGAAGGAGAAGCACAGGACAGGAGTTGCTGGAGGTCTCTCGTCGACGGCCTATACCCGGGTAGGGGTGACAGGCGTAAGTAAGTAAGTAAGTTCCTACTAGAATGTCGCTCAATGTTCCGTAAAGCAGCTGGTTTCC
Organism: Semisulcospira habei; assembly: GCA_036245525.1. NCBI lineage: Eukaryota > Metazoa > Mollusca > Gastropoda > Semisulcospiridae > Semisulcospira > Semisulcospira habei. Next base: position 166,365,551 of record BTPG01000001.1, on the reverse strand, counting down.
TGTTGTCCACTTTCTTGAATTTAGTGTATGCATAACATGTAAAAGAAACGCAGTGAACTTCAAATGTAAATGATCTGTTGCCAGAAGAAAGAAATTTTGACAGCAGCTTAATCTGCACACCAACAGATCAAGTTCAGCGCTTGTGTGCGTAACCACTTTCGTATTTAAGGAAACGCAAACACCATTTCATTACGATAGGCATGAGAAGCTTTGACTCTTGACGTCTGTTGCTATCCTTACTCAATAAACATGTGGTAGTCTGAGAAATATTACTCATTTAACTCTTCAGTAATCTGCACAATTTCATACATTGCCAAACTTTTCCCCTGCATAATACTACTCGGTGAAATGAATGTCGCAATGGTTGGCCTATTCATGTGGCCTCTTGCCTGAGACTTCAAAAGTCTTTTACCCTTTGCATGTCAGTAGCGACTTTTGTTGTGATGATTCCTGCAGGAATCATAGCGACAAGAAACGCTACTGACACGCAAAGGGTTAACAATTTAACACTTGACAGTGTACACTGGGTACAGTTCAACACTGGACAGCGTACATGAGGTACAGTGTCCAAAAATTATACTATAGCGACCAGTACAATCACTACAGTAAGAAAAAAGTGCTGACATCAGCTGTAATTGGCTGGCAAACAGGGAATTCAGTTGTGTGTGGTCCAGCTATGGCTGACATCAACCCCAGCATCTCTTGCTCACTCTGTGAGAATTCATGTGGTGATTTTTCTTTCAGACTTCATCATGGATGGAGATTGCACCGGTATCCCCAATTACAGCTTCCATCATAATGGTGACAATTCTGCACAGATTCTGTGGTGATCTAGCGCAAAACAGGGGTTTAACATTAAGGGATGCATGATCTTAAGTACCAGCCATGGTAGATCCTGAAAATCACCTTTTAGAAAATTTTAAAATCACTTCTGGCACCCCTTCAGCACCTGGCCTGCCTCTGCCAACATTCAGCTGTGGAGGTGTTATGTAGCAGACATGTCAAACATTTGTAAATTGTTACCAATCAGCTCAGTCATTTTTACTAAGCATAGAAACTAAACTAGCAACAGTAGCAGCCATGTCAGCAGTGTCTACCACTTCCACCACGACTCTCAAGACTGATGTCACTTCCAAAGTGTTGCCGGGTGACAAGTCTGGGCTGCCGCTAGAGATATGGCAGATTATATTCTCTTTCCTGTCCTCTCGCGACTTGTGCCATATAGCCAGAGTCAGCAAAACATGGTACGATCTGGCACTGAGCATCGACATGACGCGCTGGAAGGAACTGTATTTGGCGTGCAGAGAGTGGAAACATCCATTCTGGCCACTGAAAGTTCAGCTGGACCCTCCCTCGTGGAAAGATGCGTACCGAGACCAATTTTTGTCCACACGATTTTGGATCCAGGGGACGAGACTTGCACAAATGGCCGGCTGCATGAGTTTGTTGAAGGTTAGTGGTGAAGAAGTTACTTTGTATGTGGTGTCCAAGGCTCAACGTTAACCCTTTGTTTGTCTGTGGCTCTTTTCGTCAAGGTGACTCCTGCAGGAATCACCTTGCCAAAAAATGCTGCGGACAGCCAGAGGGCTACCCCTTTTTACATGCATCCACCAGTACTATTAACCCTTTTCATCCTGATACACTACTGCTTGAAATTAATTTGACTATGATAGTTCAAGGGTGGTGCCAGAATAGCTTGGTGCCTGAGGCGCCAAGCTATTATGGCACAACCCTTGGACGAAATGATTGATCCATCTCCTACTCTGTAATGTAGCCTTCATAGGACAATACGCAAATTAAAAAAAAAAAAAATCAGCCTCACGATGTAATGGGTTAACAGTACCATTGGCTGAGTGCAAAAGGGGCCCAATTTCCATGATGAGTAGTTAGCAAAACCAATCACGTTTGTCATGTCATCTTGAAAGGTGCAATGTGGAGCTTCATTGCTTTTTTCCCACCACATTTTAATCAAATGCTGTTTGATGCACATACACTTTTAAAAACAGAGTTTAGTGTCAGCCTTTAGGACTGTGTCTGGAATGGAGAACCCCATTTGCAAATGGCCATCAGGCTGATGTTAACCGCCACTTGCCCAAGCATAGTTGTGCGCATGCCAATCTCCACCTAATGACCTTTCGTGCTTGGGAAGGGGGTTCTTTATCCCATTCCGACCTAACACACTACAGCAGGAGACCAGTCGACCATGATATTTCAAGGGTGGTGCCAGAATAGCTTGGTGCGTAGAGGCGCCCAATTAAAGCTATTCTGGCACCACCCTTGAACTGTCATGACTGATTTATCTCATCAAAGGGCTGGTTTGAAGCCACTGCCATGAGGTGGCCTTAGCCGCCTGCTTAATTACTTAACCTATTTAACCCTAAGGCTGCAGTTTCTAAAATTTAGAGGTGTTGTCTAACAACTAGCAGCTTATCAACTATGTACGACTTGCAGAAGATGGATACTTACTTACGCCTATCAACCCTCCCAGGGTATAGGCTGTCGACAAGAGACCTCCAACGACTCCTGTCCTGTGCTTCTCCTTCGATTTTACTCCAGGTGGTTCCCAGTCTCTTGATGTCTGCTTGGAGGTCTCGACGCCAGGTGTTTCTCCGCCTGTCTTTTGCCTCTTTCCCTGGGAGTTCCATGACAGTGCCTGCCTAGAGATACTGGAAACTGGTTTTCTCAGACTGTGACCAATCCATCCCCATCTTCTTCACCCAATTTCATTCTCTGCTGTTATCTGCTGTGTTCTCTCCCAGAGTCTGATGTTGCTGATCTTCTCTGGCCAGTGGATTTTTAAGATTCTTCTAAGACAACTTTTTATGAAGGTCTGTACTCTGTTGACTGTGGTTTTTGTCAACCTCCATATGCTATAGGAGAACTGCTTTTACTTTTGAGTTGAAAATCCGGACTTTGGTGTGTTGTGACAGCTCTCTGAACTCCACACTTTTTTTAACTGGGGAAAGGCTGCTCTTGCTTTACCGATTCGTGCTCTGACATCTGCATCAATGCCGCCCTTTTTGTTGATGATGCTTCTGAGATAGGTGAAGGACTCCACCTCCTCCAAAGGGGTGCCAGCAAACAAAACTGGTTCTTCCCTGGTTGCGTTCAGCCTCATTGTCTTCGCTTTCTGCTTGTGGATGGTGAGGCCCACTTGGGACGAGATGTCTGCAAGCCTCGTGGTCTTGTCCTGCATTTGTTGATGAGTGTGAGACAGTAAAGCCAAGTCTTCTGCAAAATCGAGATCATCAAGCTGTGTCCACGGTGTCCACTGTATTCTGCTTCTTCTCTGCTCAGTGGTCCTCTTCATGACCCAGTCTATGGCCAGAAGGAAGAGGAATGGAGACAGCAAACACCTCTGCCTGACGCTGGTTCTGACCTGGAGCTCCCTGGTGAACTGCCCTCCGTGGATCACGTGACATGTTATGTCATCATAGCTGCTCTTGATCAGGCAGTCGAGCTTTTGTGGGTACACCGTGGGGTAGTAGGATTTTTCACAAAGTTTCTCGGTCCACACTGTCAAATGCTTTCTCGTAATCCCCAAAGTTGACGTACAGTGGGGAGCTCTACTCCAGAGACTGTTCCATGATGATGTGAAGAGTGGTGATCTGGTCTGTACATGATTGGTTTTTCCTGAATCCTGCTTGCTGGTCTCTCAGCTGGTGGTCGTCGGAGGTCTTCATTCTCTCCAGGATGATCCCGTTGAAGACCTTTTCTCTGTAGTTGGAACACATACTGTGGTCGCCTTTCTTGGGAAGCTTGATTAGGTACCCCTCCTTCCAGTCAGCCGGCATCACCTCTTCCTCCCAGATCCTTCCACACAGTGGGTACAGCAGCTCTACTGTTGTCTCTAGGTCTGCTTTCAGAGCCTCCGCTGGGATGCCATCTGGGCCTGCTGCTTTGCCGTTCTTCAAAAATGCCACTGCCCTTCTGATCTCTTCCCGGGTGGGTCTGTCACTGCTGATGGGTAGGTCAGTCTCTGTAGGCTGGATGTCTGGGGGGGGGGGGGGGGGTTGGGTGGGGTGGGTCTGTTCAGTAACTGTTCAAAATACTCAGCCCATCTGTCGAGTTGGTCTGCTCTGTCTGCAGTAGGCTTGCCTTCTTTGTCTTTTACTGGTCTTTCTGTATGGCCATACTTGCCCGACTTCTGGTAATGTTGTAGAGCTGTTTCATGTTGCTGCTGCCTTTTCTGCCTCTGCTGCCAGGCTGTCTATGTAGGCCCCCTTGTTTGCCTTGATATTCCTCTTCACCTTGCGGTTGGCTTCCGAGTATTCCTCCCGTACCCATGTTTTGGCTGCTCTCGTGCGTCTGTTGTTGACAACTGCTTTCTTCTGCTTCCTCACTTCTATCTTCTTCAAGGTCTGTGCCGACAGCCATTCCTTGTGATGGTGTTACCTGAACCCTACAGTGTCTTTGCAGGTTGAGTTCAGCGCCTCTCTAACTGCCCTCCACTACTGCTCTGTGGTGGCCACCTCCTCTTCATTTACTAGCTCCTGTAGCGCTTGAAACCGGTTGGACAGCACCAGTTTGAACTCTTCTCTCACTCCAGTCTCTCTCAGGAGGCCTACATAATAGCGCTGTCTTCTTGTTGTCTCTGTGCGGCTTTTCTTTAACTTGAGCTTTATTCTTAAGGTAAGCAGATGGTGGTCTGAGGCGACATCTGCTCCCCTCCTCACTCGAACATCTTGAAGGGATCTCACTGATCTTATAAATTTCGTGTTAATGCAGATCTATATGGTCTATTTGGTTCTCTGTAGTATGGTCGGGTGAGACCCAAGTTGCTTTGTGTATTCTTCTGTGTGATAAGATGCTGCCTCCAATGACAACTCTGTTTAGAGTACAAAAGTCTACGAACCTCTCCCCGGTCTCATTCAACTCCCCTAGTCCATTCTCCCCATCACATCTTCATATCCGGTGTTGTCCTCCCCTATTTTGGCATTAAAATCGCCCATGACGATAGTGATGTCTCGTGCCGCACACTTGTTCACAGCACTCTGGAGTCAGTCATAGAACTCTTGTTTATCTTCTTCGTCACTCTCATTAGTGGGCGCATAACACTGGATGACGTTGAGCTTAATCTTTTTCCTGGTTCTAAAGGCTGCTGTGATAATTCTTGGCCCAAGAGGTTCACGGCCCATCAGTGCTCTCTGTGCCACTGGTGACAGCGAGAATGCTACACCTTCTGTATGGGGGGCATTCTCCTCTTCATGACCTGAATACAGAATCATCTCCCCACTTAACAGCCTTTTCTGCCCAGACTGCGTACATCCGGATTCACTGATACCTAGCAGGGCAAGGTTGTACTTTTGCATTTCCGTTGCTATCTGGACGGCCTTGCCGCTCTGGTACATGGTCTTGACATTCCATGTGCCCATGATTGTGTTCCTGGATAGAGAGAGGCGGCTCGGTCTTGTGGCTTCCGAAAGACTTCCGGCTTTCACCACACAACGCCATAAATCTTCTGATAGAAGAACCTTCCTCCTGCAGGAAATGAATTGCTGTTGGTCTATTTGTCTGCGTTTCTGTAGCTATTTCCTAATTTGCAGGGTGGGGAAACTACCCCTATGCCCAACCCCCTTACTAGGATGACCAGGGATTTTCTGTCGGGGTCTCCTTCCCTTAGACCATGTTGGTTCACGACACCTTATTTCATTTGGTGCACCCCTCTCGCGAGGGACCCCCTATCCACCACCCAGGGGACGTGCCTCAACGCCGTATGGTCCCAGCACGAGGTGCAGAAGATGGATCAACCATGATAAGGTGCCAAGCTAATCTGGCACTACCCTTGAATTATCATGTTCGATCCATCTCCTGCTGTAGTATGTCTGGGCGGAATGGGTTAACCCTTTTAGCCACGTGGGTGAATTTCCCAAATTCGGAAGTGTTACTTAACAACTGTGTACTAGTTGCAGGAGGTGGATTGACCATGATAATTCAAGGGTAGTGCCAGATTAGCTAGGCGCCTGAAGGCACCAAGCTAATCTGGCACTACCCTTGAATTATCATGGTCAATCAATCTGCTGCTGTAGGGGACTCGGGGCTAAATGGGTTAAACTGAAACAGGTCATAGACTTTTAGTGCCAGTGCAGTTGTAATTGTACTGGATTGACAGTGCCCTGGAGAGGAGCCATGCTAATTCCAATATGACACTACCCTTGAGCTATCTGGGTTTATCCATCTATCTGTACCTTATAGTGGTTGACTCACTGACAATTGTATCACATGTATTATAAATGTATTACAGAGAAACCGTGAACGGCAGACAATCGAGGTGGGGCCAGGATTTAACCACCAGACCATAAAGAGTGCGCTGGCCATCGCAAACGATTATGACAAAATCCTGGTGCATCCTGGGATATACGACGAGCAGGTGGAGATCTCACTGAAGACCCCGATTGAGCTAGTCGGAGCAGGAGAGCTGGGTAACGTGATTCTGGTGGTTTGCCTGGAGCAGATCGCTTTAACTGGCCGCCTGTCCAACCTGGTGCTGAGGGCGCCATGGTTCACCAACTTTGTGTTGAAGGTCTGCCAGTTTGCATATATTAATTCATTCTGCCCGCGACACACCACAGCAAGACATGGCTCGACCATGATAGTTCAAGGGTGGTGGCAGAATAGCTTGGCGCCTATAGGCGTCAAGCTATTCTTCCAACACCCTTGAACTATCATGGTCGATCTGTCTCCTAAATTGTAACGCAGTCCTCAGAGGATAACTCCAAAATGTGGATATTTCGTATCTCAGGCACAATGAGTTTCCCCTGTGTCCGTTGGTAGCGGTTTTTATTATGATGATTCCTGTAGAAATTATCCCCACAAAAACTGCTACCAACTGTGTTCACTAATTTTGTGATAAACACAAGGGTCTGACTATTTATGCAGTTATAACTCCCGCCTTTGACCGGTTCAGGGAGATTGAGGAATAGGGATAAAATGGGATTTTTAAAAAAACTTGTCACCTGCACCAAATGTTCTGTGACCCTTGTAGCCACTTAGATTCCCATCCAAGTTTAATCTGGGAGCCCACATTTGTTTCTAAACATTTTCACTACCAGAAATTTGACTTAGTCTCGCCCAACAAGAGATCTGCCAGCATTTGGCGATCTCATTTGGTCCTCCCTAGGTAACTACTAAAGGATAATTTACCATCCCTCTTGTTGACCTTGACCTTGTAAAGGCTTCCTCACACCGAGACATGATACGGAACATTTCATCCAAATGAGCGCATTTCAGACATTTCTACATTTCACCATTTCACAAAATGCGAAATGGCACATTTCAAGCAATAGAACCTGTCTCTATTCCCAAAACATTTCGCTGAAATATTTCTACCCGCTGCCTAATCAGTGTCGTTCACTCAGTTACGTGTTAATCTGACGTCATTCAAGCCAAAACACTCAAGATGGCAGGAAAAGCGATGGCCAGGTCTATTTTGGCTAAAAACGCGTGATGTGACGCATGATTTTGTAAGATTTAACCGGGAGGATCATTTTCGAAATGAAATCTGTAAACAATCATCACTAAAGCACCACCAAAATATGATTTTAGGTCACTTTTCTGAACCCCACTTTCATCGACTTTCGCTGCGAAGCCTACAAGATGGCGGCTATTGCTTCGAGACGGCGGCAGCCTCGATTCACTTGAACCATCCCTGTTTACACATTCAAAAGCTCTTAAGTTTATTCGATATGGTCGGGAATTCACTTGTATTCTTAAGCGAAGGCACACATATCTTATATGTTTAATTCTTAAGCGTCGGTAGTCAGAAATATGACCTGATATCCACCGATACAACCAGAGCATGTGTCTGTGAGGAGTTATCTCCCCTGTACCAATTGAAATGAATTTTCACAGTGTTTCTGCGTGTGCAGAGGAGGCATTTTGATGCAGTGAAAATGTTTCGTTTCTTATGTATTTTGTTTCTCCGTGTAGGGAAGCCTTAATGGGGAATGGGACGTGTAGAGCCTAGTGGTACTGCACTATGTATCATGCACTCACCCTCTAATTTCTTGCATCACATTCACGCTTGCAACCCTGAATTCATTCACCTGTTGACTGTCGAGAAAAACTGGACATAATCCATCAGCAAGAGACATAGATCCTCATGAGCCCCAGCAGCTGTGGGGAGTTCATGTGAATCTATACCTCTTGCTGATCCCACTTTGTGTACATGTTCCTTGGACATCTTAGGTTCTTTATAGGCGTTGACAGTTACAAAGATGGCAGGGCAGGGGTAAACCCATAAAGCCCTGAAAGGTGAAGTTCCGCTTCCAGTACAAGAAGGCAATTCTGGCATACAGTCACTTTGACAGGTCTCTCTCGGCTTACCTTTCTGCTTCACTCTGCACATACCAGCCTTAACGTTCTCTGCTGTCCTCCAGTGAGAAACTTTTGAAGGCTTCTAAACATAACTTGAAAACTGTTGGTGAACGCTCATTCAGCTTCATTGCACCTTCAGTTTGGAACTTGCTGGCTGCCAGTCTGCGAAATCTCCCTACTCACTCTCAGTTTAAGGCTCAGTTGAAAACTCACTTCTTCCAGCTTGCTTTTCCTCTGTCGTAGATCCGTGGTCCTGTTGTATTTATCTGTAATGTTTCATATCGTCTATGTCATGTTTGAATGTGTGTGCAATGAGTTTTTGCCACAGAAAGATTTTGCGCTATACAAGAACCATTCATTATTATTATTATTAAAGACTACGACAGGATCTGGATCGACCATAATATTTCAAGGTTGGTGTCAGAATAGCTTGGCGCCTGTAGGCGCCAACCTATTCTGATACCAACCTTGAAATATCATGGTCGATCTGTCTCCAGAACTGTGATATAGACCTCATAGGATATATATATATATATATATATATATATATATATATATATATATATATATATATATATATATATATATATATATATATATATATATATACAAAAATTTGACACTCACAAACCAGATAGGTGAGGCTAGCGCTGGCAGAATTGTCAGTACTCAAACCAAGGGGAATCACAGCGCTGGACAGACAACAGTTAGATCCCCTGCCCCCGCCTATCAGGCACCCAATCGCCAGCCCACAGAGAAATACGCAGGTATAGAATAAGACAATCATTTCCATTCCTTAAATGGAAATGATTGTCTTATTCTATACCTGCGTATTTCTCTGTGGGCTGGCGATTGGGTGACTGATAGGCGGGGGCAGGGGATCTAAAAATTTGACAATTTCGTCCTAGGGGCGCAGTGAGTTAAAGGTGTATTTTTATTTTGAATATTTATTGCTGTTAACCAACTTGTGCTTGCAGCACCAGTACAGTTTAACCCATTTAGCCTTGATGCATTACAGCAGGAGATATATCGACCAAGAGGGTAGTGCCAGATTAGCTTGGCATCATTAGGCACTACCCTTGAATTAAAGCGGTTGATTCATCTCCAGCAGCTGGTATATAGTCATTAGGGGATATCTCCAAAATTTGGGTTAACCTTTATCATTCTGATACACCCATTGCTTGAAATAAATATTACTGATAGTTCAAGGGTGGTGCCAGAATAGCTTGGCGCCTGAGGCGCCAAGCTATTCTGGCACCACCCTTGAACTAAAACAGCTGATCTATCTGCTAATCTGTAATGTAGCCTTCATAGGACAGTAAGCAGATTTTACAATATCAGCCTCAGGATGTAATGGGTTCAGTGTTTACCCTTTTGTGCATGCAGCCATTGTTACTGTAACCATTAGTACTAATGACTGCATGCACAAGGGGGTTTACAATATTTTTTCTTTGTCAGCTTTGTTGATTTTTTTTGGGTCTGATTTTCAGGTGCATTCAGGCTATCTGCAAGTTGACAACTGTATCATAGAGGATGGTATGATGTACGTACAGAACCCAGGAACTTGCCATGTTCACTTCTGCACCTTCCGTCATGCCACTGTAATTCTGCAGTTTGTCAACAGTGGCATCATCCGCAACTGTGAATTCTCACAGAGTGACAACGCTAATGTGATTGTGGAAGGTATGTTGTGCAAGTAGGGTTCTAGGGTAGTGCCAGGATAGCTTGGCGCCCTGAGGCGTCAAACTATTCTGGCATAACCCTTGAACTAAAATGGTGCATCTTTCTTCTAATCTGTGATATAGCCTGCAAGCAAATATACAAATTTAAAATAAAATCAGCCTTAGAGGCTGGGCACACACTACCACAAACACCTATTGCCGGGCACAATTTTGTGGCAGCAGTGTTGCTGCCACATTGCGGGGCCGCCACAACTTGCCACTCAATACAATCCAAGTCTATTTTTTTTGTGGTAGCCCGCAAGGCTAGAGCAATGTTGCCGCCTCTCAGCCAATCAGCGGTGTCCTTGCGTCACTTCCCATTTCTTCATCTTCCGAGCTGGAAAAAATGGCGGAGAAGCTGAACGACGGCTTTGAGACTGCTAACTCATTGGAGACGCGCCACATGTGGAAACGCTGCGAATAGCTGCGTATCCATATCTGGCACGTCTCCAGTTAGTAAATTGATCAACCTTGTCTGAGCTCCCATGCATATGGGACTCCTGCAGCTCCGAATATTTCAACCGCGCGCGTGAGAGCTGTTCCATATATGGTAATGGCAGGTCAGTCAGTACAAACACATCGCATGCACATTGAAACATGTGCCATGAAGCCGATGTGGTAGGTGTCAAATGTTTGCTTTCCACACATTGCCGGACGCAAAATCTGTCAGCGTGAGTCGAGCCCCTTAGGATTTTATGGGTAAAAAAATCTGCTTATCACCAAAAAGTGATTAATTCATTGTCACCCTCCTATTCTAAGAAATTGAAAGAGATAAGGGGATATATTGGACTCACTTTGTCTGTCTGTCTGTTTGCTGGGATGTTAATTTTGTTGGGATGTTAATTTAGGTGATATTTCTGAAACCATTGGACAGATCTGATCCAAGTTTTAGGTGATGATACTTCACAATTTGGAACTGTCATGCACTTTTCTTTTTTTTCACATGCAATTCAGGAACATACGTTCTAAGAAAGTCTTGTCAGGATCAGGATCAGGAATTTATTTAACGTCTTTTCACACATTGGTGATATTAGACAAACAACAACAACAACAACAACAACAAATATATATATATATATAAAATCAACCAAACACACAACTTATGAATATCAAAGAATAGCAATAATTAACATCCAACCACACACACAAATTACTTATTATAATAGTTTACCCACCAGACTATGAATTATTATATTAACTATTGGAATGACAATATTTCTATGTAAGATGTCATACAAATTTTGTGCTAAGTGATCAACTGTTACGTTATTTTTTTTCAACAGATTCATTGTAATAGGACACTCGCAGATTATATGTTTAACAGAGATGGGGCTTAAGCACTCGCATTTGATGTCTTTTGCGAATTTTGTTTTCCAAGAATTTAGTCTTAACTTGTATATCAATGAAGCCTTTTTTCTTGAATAAGGTGGAACATGATAAGTATATTTCATATCATCTTTGTGAAAAAAGCTGTTTAGGACAGAGTACATTTCATGTAGAGATAATTGCATATTATTACAAACTGCTGAGTTTTCTCTATTTATAGCTCCCTTTTTTGCTTGTCTGTCACAAATTTCATTCCAATAAATTCCGCAGCGTGAGGGTATCCAAAGAAAATCGATCCCTATTCCTCTGGACATAATACAGCTCATAATATGTTTTATTTCAAATACCAAGTCTTTTCTAGTGTTACAATCCCAGCTTTTTAGACTATATAGGACAGATTTAGAATCGACACAAATCAAATGGCCGAAGCCCGCCACTCTTTAAGAGAAACTGTACGGGCCTGTGGAGGCACTACAGAAGACCACAGATTTCATTTTGAGAGCCAAACTCCAAGTGTGACGGCGTTCGAGAAGAAGAAGAAGACACAAATCAAAATGTTAAATATATCATAAGGTAGAAGTTTAATAAAATTTAGTGCCATGAGAATCGCATACAGTTCAGACGTAAATATAGAAAATCCTTTACCGAGATAAAAAGATTTTTTCACTTTGAGATCTGGAATAACAAAGCCTGCACCACAATCTGAAGAATCTAAGACAGACCCATCTGTGAAAATTTTCAAATGTTTAAAATATGTTCTCTGTAATTTTTCTTTCACTAAATTTGCTCAAACGTTCACATCCTCATCTTATTTCAAATCTGTGTAATCTATATCGAAAGTAGCATTAATATGTTCCCGCGGAGGTATAGCAGGAGTTACTGGTAAAACGGGAATAGACTTGAAATCTATATTGCAGTTTTCTATAGCATCTTTGACATAATTATGTATAGATAAAAGATAGGGGATTGTTTGCGCTCTCTTCGGGAAATCCAAATCTGCATCTAAAAATATGTCTTCTCGTATTGAATTTTTGACGGACAGGCTTCGGACAATGTATTTTGCAGTTGCTAATTTACATTGGTCAGATAAAGACAGAATACCTGCTTCTTTGTAGGTTTTTACAGTATTAGTATGAACTGGCACTCCAAGGGCTAATTTAACTGCTTTACTGTCAATGCTTTGCAGCTTTTTCTTTTTTCACATGCAATTCAGGAACATACGTTCTAAGAAAGTCTTGTTGCTGTCAGGGCATTAACACATTTACTTATCATTGCCAATCCATCTCGTGCAACTGTTACATAGTCATTAGGCAACACCTCCCAAATTTGAGAAATGTGACCTTGGGGCTAAAAGGGTTAAGCAGTTATAACCAACCAACTCAAATCATTTCACTAAGTCAAGATTATTGTGGACATACTTGTTTTAGCAGTTTTTCTGACTGCACCTAAACGATGGTCTTTAATGACAGGTGATCTCTAATGAAGGAGGTTGCTAAAAACTGGTGCTGCTGTAATGATTTGCAGGTTATCCTAAGGAAGAGAAGGGATGGTCCTACCACCACCTGTGTCAGCAGATGGACGCTGCTTTCCATCAACAACAGCCACACGCCCGCAGAAATTTCCTGAAAATCACAGAAAGTACCACATCCACCTTGCATTCTACTTTCACTGGCAAGTCATTCACCGCTTCTACTGTCAAAACATTCGACACCATGTCACGAGGTCGAATTGGGAGTCACACCGCGGAGGAGATCGCAAGCGTTGTGAAAGGTTCTGATGTGAACACTTGTGGAGTGAACGGAGGCAGTGTGTGGGTTCGCGGTACTGACTACAGTGATGCTGTTGTGAATGGGTATGGTGTTCACAATGTTCATGCTGTTGGCGCCAACAGAGTTAACACTCATAGTGCTGACATCAATGCTAGATTTCGCAGACATAATGTGAATAGTGACTCTGAGACAAAGAGGTGTTCGCAGTGCCAGCAAGAGTACACACCAAGGCATCAGCAACGGACAAGGTCAGAACATTTCAATTATACGCAAGCATCAGCAACAGTTTTTCATGATAGAGAATCTCTCACGGATTGCTTCAAAGAAAGTGAAATGTCAGTAGAACACCGACTCAGGGCCAACTCTGATCCTTACAAAACTAGAGAAAATGGAAAGAAGAGGGGGATACATCAGCAGCAGCAAGACACGACAGATGATCACTGGTTAGAAATCACAGATGAGACAAAAGAGTGGCATGCGGAGCGAGGTAACAAGGAAAACAAAAGAAGCAGAGAACGCTCACACTCTACAACTTCTGACAGTCAACAACAAGGGGCAGTACTGCTCACTGAAAATAACAGTGGATCGGTGCTTCCAACAAGCGACTATACAAAATCTACCGCTGATTCTCTAGATCAGAGTTTGCTATGTGAAAAATGTGCTTCGTCTAATAAAGCCACGTACGTTAGTCATACAGACGAATATATCCCTGCAAGTCATGTGGCCAAAAGACGCAGTTCCATAACTTGGAGCAGTGACACGCGCGTCACTGCTCCAAGTTTTGGAACTGGGTCTTTAAAACCAGGTTTTGGAACTGTGTCTTTAACACAAAGTGGGAACAATGGAAACAACATTGGAGATTCACAAGTTGATGACGGAGAGGCAGATTCAGGAGAACAGTGTTGTGGTGATGTTGCAGCCTCAGATGATTGTCAGCAGTGTCCAAATGCAAGAAGCGCAGACCCTCAAGAGCCTTTGCATCACTGTTCAGAGGGCGTTATGCCAAACGATGCTGATGCTTCTCAGCCCTGTTTTGACTGTAGTGGTGAGGCTGCTGATGGAGGTCGGAGGGAATGGGAAGGTAGGGGTAATGTGAACACCAAACCACAGCTGTGTAATGATGGACAAGCGTACATGCCTCAGCAAAACCACAATCCTCCAGTTATGGACCACCACAACCACCATCACCACCACAACCTACACCACCACCATCATCATCATCAAAACCACCATCACCACCATCATCATCAGGGACACCAACACCACCATCGCGACCACCAGCATCACGACCACCAACATCACGACCACCAACAGCAGGACCACCAACACATCAACCACTACCACCATGAACATCCTACAGGAGAGGATGCTGGTGTGGGTCCTGTGGCTGACGCAGCGGAGCGCATTTCACAGCGTTCATTCCACAGCAGTCGGCAGGTATCCAGCAGTAGTGATGACGATGATCTCTCCCTTCTTGATGGCCTGGAGTCTGGAGGCTCCAGCAGTGCAGGTGAGACCAAGTGGTAGGATTGTAACTCACTGGTGCACGCATCAGACAGTACAGCAGTCGTTTAGACACTGTTCTGGTCTGTGATTTTTTATGTTTTAGCCAAGATCTGTAAGGTCCAGTATCACATATCACTTGACATTAACCCATTTTGCCCTAAGGTTGAAACCCCCAAATTTTGGAAACTGCATTACAATCCATGAGTTAGATTGACCATGGTAGTTCAAGGATGGTCCAGAATAGCTTGGCGCCTGTGGGCACCAAGCTGTTCTGGCACCATCCTTGAACTTGCTGTCATGTTCGATCCATATGTTATGGTGGTGTGTCAGGGCTAAGTGAGATTAATATTGGGGTGAGCATGCAGTCTCACCGTTTACATTGACGGTTGTGGAAGATATTTAGGCCAGAAGTGTATCATCTTGACGTACATTTTTTTTGTAATTGCAATTATTTTGCACTCCAGTTTCTAACCCGGACTTTGATAAAGTAAAATGATGGTGCAGCATCTCCCTCCTGTCTTAGGTTTGTTAACCCATATCACACTGAGGCTAAAAGCTTTAAATTTGTACTCTGCCATATGCAAGCTACATTATTCAAGATTCAAGATGACTTTATTGTTGCTGTAATAGAAGATAATCATACACAGCAAAAATTGTCTCGCCACCGCAGGTGCTGCTCACATTCACTCACTTGCTCATTCCACAAATTACAATAACAGAGCTACAAAATGGACAATGACTCGGGACGGGTGAAGCCCGTCGCCAAGGCATCTAATGGCCGGTGCCAGTGGCCGTTATAGTACTCACAGATAAGGATATAGACCAATGGCTTTAGTTTAAGGGTGGTGCCAGAATAGCTTGGCGCCTAGAGGCGCCAAGCTATTCTGGCACTACCCTTGAACTATATTAGTCAAACTTATTTTGCACACTGGTGTATTCCGAATGATAAGGGTTAAAATGGGTGACTGTCAAATGTGTCACATGCACAGAAATGACATCAAAGAAAGGAACAGACTTAGACAGAACAAGTACAACACAATTTATTTAAATTGTGTTCTGCTTGTTCTTTCTAAGTGTGATTTTTCTTTTTTTGGATTTGTTGTGAGGTTTTTAAGACTAGCTAGCAACATGCATTCAGTTTTTCTGCGGTTGCGGCTTTTTTCACATGCAGTGAAGGAATGTCCTGAGTAAGTCTTTGTTAAGTGGGCAGGCTTTCCGCTAGGATTTAAAATTGTCCATCATTGTGACAGACAGCATGATGAAAAATCCGGCCTAGGTGCTGTGCAGTCCATCGCGTACTTGAAACAGGAGAGGGATAAGTTATTTTTTCTCAACATTTGTCCGTCCCGGTGACTGACAGTCTTCCATTTTCCCCCATCCCTATCAGAATATAATTGTCTGTCAAATATGGAGAATTTTCCGTTAATGGAAAGCCTGAGTGGGGGGTGTTAAAAAGAGAACAAATAAACAAAGAAACATTCAAGCCATTTCCTTTTCAAATTCTGCAGGTTCGAACCATGGCTACAACAGCACAAGTTCCAGCGATGAAGACGTTGAGGATTTTTACCACGGGGACCAGATGTACGACTGTTCCGACGGAGAGGAGTCTGTGATCATGCTGCCGCACTTGAGGCAGAAACATCTGGAGGCGTCGCTTTCGGCCAACGCAGTCAGCGCTGATGTGGGTTCCATTTGCAGTCAGACCACACGCCCTATCACTTTGAGGTAGGCAGATCATAATTATCTATTTATGAATAAGTAAGTAAATAAATACATTAAATCATTCATTGCCAAGAAAAAGCGACCACCACCCAACTGCAAGAGGTATGGATCCTCATAAGCCCCCGCAATTGCGGGGGCTCATGAGGATCCATACCTCTTGCTGAAACCACATTGTATCCATGTTCCTGACAACTTGGGTCTTGAACGTCGAATTGCAAAGATCTCAGAAACACAATCTGCATCTTCTGGTATGAAGGGGTTAATGAATACGCTAATAAATATTTGCTTATTAATTTGTTAATAAATAAATATTTACTGATATTACTTAACTCATTCCACCCCAGACGCACCACAGCAAGACAAGGATCGAACGTGATAGTTCAAGGGTGACGCCAGAATAGCTTGGCGCCTATGGGCGCCAAGCTATGCTGGCATCACCCTTGAACTGTCATGGTCGATCTGTGTCCTGCACTGCAACGCAGTCTTCGGAGGACAATGGCAAAATTTGGGGATTTCGGTGCTGGGGTAGAATGAGTTAATTAATGAAACTGCACTTTGTGGACAGTTTCAAAATATGAATCATTTGATTCTGGATGTGAAAGTGACATCACATTGTGTGTTTTCCCAGTGCCTCACAGGATGAGGGTGTTCTCAGCTACGTGAACAAAGTACGGGGCTGTCTCATCCACCAGTGTCGCATGAACCACAGTAAAGGAGGGGTCATGGTCAGCCTTCAGGGTCATGCCCTTGTCTCCGAATGTGACATCAGCAATGTCAGCTATGGCATACGCTGCATACAGAACGCACAGGTGTGTTTTGGGTATATTGTTGGCTTCAGTGTTTTTATTGTAATTTCTTACGTATCCTCGATAATTTGATTTAGAGTGATACAGTCTCTGAAACGTGTAGCTATAAGATGTCGAATGTCTTCTTTGTCGTGTAATTGACCCTGTGGCTGTCAGTAGCGATTCTTGTCACAAGGAATCATCGGGGCAAAAAGCGCTACGGACAACCAAAAGGTTAACCCATATCATACTGAGGCTAAAAGCTTCAAATTTGTACACTGCCATATGCAAGCTACATTATAGTACTTACAAATAAGGATATAGACCAATGGCTTTAGTTCAAGGGTGGTGCCAGAATAGCTTGGCGCCAAGTGATACTGGCACCACCCTTGAACTATTTTAGTCAAACTTATTCCACACACTGGTGTATTCCGAATGATAAGGGTTAACCCATTCAAGATGTGATGCGTTCGGATATGCAGCAGTAGGTCAAGAAGTTAAGCCAGTCTTTTCCATCTGCTGGAGATATTTTTTTTCCCCCCACTGCAGCTGCAGGAGTTCATGAGAATCTGTCTCACTTTTAGGCAGCCATATCTGCTCTTGTTTACCCCATAGAGCCCCGAGATGCTTTAGCAGGGTGCAGATCAACCATGATAGTTCAAGGGTGGTGTCAGAATAGCTTGGTGTCTGCAGGCGCCAAGCTATTCTGACACCCCACTCTTGCACTATCATGGTCGACCTTTCTCCAGAACTGTGACACAGCCCTCCAAGGATGTTTAAAAATGTGATAATTTCATTCTCAGGACGTAATGAGTTATTTGCCGAGTATCCGTATGCGGTTAAAAAAAAAAATACACACACAAATATGCATGATTTTTGCAGGTGGTGATACTGAAAAATCGCATTCACCACTGTCGCACCTCAGGAATCTTCATGCGACTTGCTGCCTCTGGTTTGATAACAGGTCAGTACTGGTACTATGCTCGCGTCCATTTCTGAGATGGACGTAACGGTTGATGCTTTTATGGCATTATTGCTTAGCTGTTAGTTCAAAATCAAAATCATTCATCCTTTCACCACCATCGGACACAGACTGTGCTTTAGAAATCTTTGAGATTTCACCACCAAAGATCCCCCAGCCATAGATGAAACATGGATGCAAAGTGGTTTCAGCAAGAGGCATAGATCCTCATGAGCCCCCGCAGTCGCGGGGGCTCATAAGGATCTATGCCTCTTGCAGATGGGTGATAGTCAATTTTTTTCTCGGCTTTCAAGGGGTTAATTGAGATCATGGACTTCGCACTTGACAATAAAGTAAAAAGTCCAACATATGAATTTTTGGCTCACGTGTGAAGCAAAAATGAGTATGTTTTGGGCCAGTGGTCCTTCGTCTGCCATCGTCCATGGTAAACTTTAACGTTGGCATTTTCTTGGAGACTATTCAAGCCACATTCTTCAAACTTGGCCCAAGGATACTTTGTGGCAAGACCTTTCTAAACATACCAGTTTGAGTGACCTCTCACAAAGGTCAGAGTCACAAGGGATCAGGAAATATTTCAAAAATAGCTATATTTTGACATAATTTATTTTTTCTCAAATACTATTCACAATTTTAAACGCAAAACTTGCTACAGAGATACCTGATGGGAAGACCTTTCTATGCACACTAATTTGGTTGATCCCTCAGAAAGGTCAAGGGTCACGAGAGCTCAGGAAATAGGTGAAAAATAGCCATATTTTGACAAAAGATGTTTTTTCTCAAATACTATTCACAACTTCAAGCACAAATTTGGTACAGAGATACCTGATAACCTATCTATGCATACTAATTTTTGGATGACCCCTTGGAAAGGTCAAGGGTCACAAGAGGCTGCCAAATGCAGATTTTTGATAAAATTGTAAGTATTACCAACATTTTTGCCAATTTTTCAGCCAAATTTGGTACAAAGATAGCTGATGATAAGACCTTCCTATGCATACTAACTTAGTCAACTCATATCAAAGGTCAAGGTCAAGGGGGTTGACAGATGTGTGAAAAATGCTTACATTTTGAGAAAACATGGATTTTGCTGCTGCAGAAGCCAGCCCTTGTCACAAAGGTCACACATATGTAAATTGGTATACACATGAGCCATAATGGCTTTGCCTTTCTTGTTAAAGAAATAAATCCAAACCCTGCTGTTCCTGCTGTTATTATTGCAAACGTAGAATATAGCAACCACAAAATGTGGCATATTTTGTACATCCAAAGTTTGCTGTATTGTGTTTGGTGGTACCTGGGATTCAGTGTTCGCTGCTGACGAGCAAAATAAATGTGACATTTTTGGAATCACCAGAAACACTTGCGTGTCACATTTCTTTTGCTCATCAGTATATTTTGAAGTGAGAACAATTTTTTTTTTGTGCATTTGCAGGTAATGATATACACTCCAACAATGAGGCTGGCATTGACATCAGGAAAAATGCTGATCCAATCATTCGGGTAAGTGTGACATTACTCATCACTGCTGCCCATGAAATAACAAATAAATACACATGTAAATAAATAAATAAACAAGTAAACAGATAAAGACACAAATGAACATGCAAATAATAAATAAATAAAGAAAGAAATTAATTAATTAATAGAGAAAACGAAAAGATGATGAAGTATTTGTTTTGTTATTTGATTTGATTGATTTCTTGCAGCACAACCGAATTCACCATGGAAAACG
Source organism: Semisulcospira habei (assembly GCA_036245525.1). Taxonomy (NCBI): domain Eukaryota; kingdom Metazoa; phylum Mollusca; class Gastropoda; family Semisulcospiridae; genus Semisulcospira; species Semisulcospira habei. The sequence continues at coordinate 166,345,692 of BTPG01000001.1, read as the reverse complement.
ATCGGGTATTGTGGTGCTAGGGAGTGGTCGAGGCCAAATTCGCAACAACAATATCTTCTCCAACATGGAGGCTGGCATCTATATTCTGTATGGGGGCAACCCAACCGTCAGGTCAGAAAATGGTTTTCTTTATTTAACTCCTTACGCCCTGAGGACACAATTATCAAAATTGTGTAGATATCCTCTGAGGTCTATGTCAGAGTTCTGGAGACAGATTGACCATGTTATTTCAAGGTTGGTGTCAGAATAGCTTGGTGCCTCTAGGCGCCAAGCTATTCTGACACCAACCTTGAAATATCATGGTCGATTCACATCCTGTCGTAGTCTTTCAGAGCTTTAAGTGTTTAGTGATCTTGTGACGTTAAACATTGTTAGAGACCCAAATTGTGTTGTTATATTCAAGGTTTGTTATAAGTGTAGTATTTATTTAAAGTACCATTACACTTACATTTGAAGACACATTTCAGCACCATTTGTGTTTATTATGTCTTGTCGACACACCTAATGAACTTTAACAGCAGTTAAGACACTCAGCAAAAGCACACGCATAATCACACTTATTTATTCTGCTCAGCCGTTAGCGAGTCAATCTATTTTTAGCTGTTTCTCCTACTGATACTGTATTTCTAGAATGGTGTGGAGTCATTGTCAGGTTACTTGATATCAAGATGACGTGTGCTGAACTGGATTGTCCTGTGTATGAACCATAACCAGACCTGTGTGTAGTGTTTCGTAACTGTGACAGAAGTGTATCTTTGAACAGTTATGGCGGTAGTGGGTCTTTAAAGATGGGCCAGGACTGCCTCAGAAATTTGTTGTGACCTGTTTTGAGCAGCCATCTTTAGTTCAAGGGTGCTGCCAGAATAGCTTAGCGCCTAGAGGCGCCAAACTATTCTGGCACTACCCTTGAACTATTTTATTCAAACTTATTTCACACACTGGTGTATTCCGATTGATAAGGATTAAGGACCATCATAACCATAATTTGTACCACTGTTACAGCGAGAACCAGATATATGATGGCCGAGCAGCTGGTGTGGCGGTGAACGAAGGTGGACGAGGATTTATCTTTGGTGAGTCAGTCTATTGGCTTTCATTGCCATTTATTTCCTATCCAATAATGCTCACACCTAGGTCACAATTCCTAAAATTGAAAGTTGTCTTCTATACAATGTGACACTTCAGAGAGTTAATCCCACCATGGCAGGTTAATGATGGTGCCGGGACAGCTTTGCGCCAAGCTATTTTGGCACCACTGTTGTTTAACCCTTATCATTCGGAATACACCAGTGTGTGAAATAAGTTTGACTTAAATAGTTCAAGGATAGTGCCAGAATAGCTTGGCGCCTCTAGGCGCCAAGCTATTCTGGCACCACCCTTGAACTAAAGCCATTGATCTGTATCCTTATCTGTAAGTACTATAATGTGGCTTGCATATGGCAGTGTACTAATTTGAATCTTTTAGCCTCAGCATGATATGGGTTAACTATCATGGTCGATCCTTATCTTCTGATAGTGCGTCATGACTGAGTGGATTCATGTACACAGGGTTAACTCATTGTGCCCGAGTTACGACATACCCCCATTTTGGAGTTATCCTCTGAGGACTGCATTACAATTCAGGAGACAGAACGACCATGATAGTTCAAGGGTGGTGGCAGAATAGCTTGGCACCTATAGGCACCAAGCTGTTCTGCCACCACCCTTGAACTATCATGGTCGAGCCATATCTTGCTGTGATGTGTCGCGGGCACAATGAGTTTATGTGCAAATTCATCTGGTCTATTAACCCAATCACTGTCAGTAGCGTTTCTTTCCTCAAAATACATTACCGATGACATTACTGTTAGGAATAGTGTCTTAAGGCCCCGCCACACGGGCCGGTTGTGCCCCGATTTGGAAGCCGATTCCGATCCGTTTGCGATCGGATGACGTCATTTATCCGATCCGGTCCCAATCGGCTGGGAATCGGATGACTAGAACCTGCTCTATATTTCCGATCCGAATCGGTCCCGATCGTAAGCTTCAACCAATCAGAGCACGTCTCGCAAAGCATGTCGTTTCAACACGGTTTGCAAATGGCCGAACACGCCTGTTGTGATCAATACCACTGCCGTTGCCGCTGATGTTTCGCACGCCTCTTCCCGAATATGATCCAAAACTGCTGATAATGCAAGCACATCATCATCACTGTCAAAACTAGCAGTCATTTTGCAGAACAGGTACGACTTTGATCTTCGGTTCAAACCGGTCGGCTAAACTTGACAAGTCGAGAAATGTCAGTGTGGCACTGCACACGTTTTTTAATCTGGCCCGATCACCTACCGATTCGAAAACTGATCGGGAATCGGCCTCAAAACCGGGCTCGTGTAGCGGGGCCTTTAGCTAGACTAATGGCAGGGGAGGCAACAAGGGGCGCCATAAGCCTAGCCAGTATCCCGAGTAGCTTCCCTTCCATCCCCATCCGGGCAACCGCTCACCGGATTCCCGCCAGTCTGTTTCTTAGCTAGACTGTGGATGGTTGTGTGACCTAGGCTTCTGCTTCTTGGCTGTGTGTGATGTGACCGCTCGCCTTGTGACTTGGACTTGGCGTGTTCACTGTGCTAGCCAGCGTGACTGTTTCACTGTGTTGGATTGGAGTTACCTTCAAGTGATTTCCTCCGGACTTGTGGTGTTAGAAACTTGATCTTCTTCACGTATTCGGTGTTGACTGTGCTCGGTGTGACCGGTCGCCTTGTGGTTGGGCTACCGGGTTCACTGTTCTTGGGGTGACTACTGCTCTGTGCGAGTTGGAGCTTACCTTCGTCGGTTTGTGTGCCCTCCTAGTGCTGGAGTCTTGGTTTCCGTGTTCCGCTCGAGTGGGATTACTGGGCCCTTGGTGCTTGGAGCTACTTCTGCGGGCGGCTCCCCGGTGGTGGTACGAGGCTTCGCTTTGGCGGCACGGTTAGTCACTACGGGGGTCCTCGGCCTCCCCGACAGGGTAAGGTAAAACCTCGCTTATTGTCGATGACTGGCGCTAAGGGGAGGGAGCGTGGAGCGCCGGGTGTCGACGTTGGCCATGATGGGCATTCGGTTTGAAATCTGTCTTCACGCGCGTACGCGGATCGCGTGGCCTCCGGGTGCCACGTTCTCTCACCTATTACTGTTGACTATGTTTTGCAGTTTCAAGTCAGCACCCCCACTCTTGGGGGGGACTTCCTGTGGCGCGTGACGAGCTTGCTGTCTGCCGATACTGTGCCGGCGGTGCCTACACTCACAGCACGATGAGCGGTGCCCTGGGCTAGACGAGCGGTGGTTGCAGCTGAGAGCGGCTTCGGAACTATGACCCTTCAATCCTCGGTCCTCGTCCATCGCAAACTTAGGCGCTCCACTCCTACAGGGACAAGGGACCCACGATTGGACAAGACTGCTGGACTAGTGTATGCCCGCTCGTTGGGGAATGGTAAGGGACGAGTCAGGCTCACAACGCGACCACGTGCCGCTTCAGCGTCTCGCCCCAAGGTCAGTAGTATTTATTTTGAATTATTGCCAATTAACGCCGATGGGCGAATAAGGACATCTCACGACTGGGGCTCAGTGAAAGGGGCTCATGACCAGACATTACTGATGGACTTGCGTGCGCCCTTTCGTCGGATACACTTAAGGGACAAGCCGGGTTCGCATCGATTTGCCTACCTGTCTACCCTCAGATAGCGCGCCCGCTGTTCAGAGTTCAGAGGCACGAACCCAGCGTGAGTCCCGACTACAACACGTCCGTTCCGCATCCCGAGCCCAGGTCAGTGATGTGGAGCCATGACTGGACACCTTCACGGACGGGTCAAGTGCTCTTCCCCTGGTTGTGGAGCCTCGGGCCAGTCCAGCCACTACTGGGCCAACGCCGGCGCAAGTACCTACGGCGGACAAGGACCCAGACACGCTCGTTGCACAGGGAAGAGAGGCACGAGTTGAGACGAACGCACGATGGGATCACGCGCCCCCTCTACACTATGAACGTTCGGCGTCCTGCTCCCTGGTCAGTTACGAGTCTCCGCAACCAGACAAACTGATTGAACGGAAGAGGGAGGCGTCCTGCGCCCAGGTCAGTAAGTGACGAGTCTCCACGACCGGACAAACTGACTGATCGGAATAGCACTCGCTCGCTGCACAGAGTAAAGGGGCATGAGCCTAGCACACGCCTGGATTACGAGTCTCGCCTACTTTACGAACGTTTGGCGTCAAGCTCACCGGCCATTGCCGTATTATCGCGGCCGGATTGAATGTCTGAACGGAATAGCGCACGTTCGCTGCACAGAGCTAAGGGGCACGTGCCAAGTGTAGGCTGGGACCGCGAGTCCCTCCTAAGCTACGAACGTTAAACGTCCCACTCCCAGGTCAGTGACGAGTCTCCACGACCGGACAAACTGACTGAAAGGAAGAGCACTCGCTCGCTGCACAGAGTAACGGGACGTGAGCCTAGCGCACGCTGGGACCACGAGTCTCGTCTACTCTACGTACGTTCTGTGTCCCACTCCCAGGTCAGTGACGAGTCTCCATGACCGAACAAACTGACTGAAAGGAAGAGCGCTCGCTCGCTGCACAGAGTAACGGGACGTGAGCCTAGCGCACGCTGGGACCACGAGTCTCGTCTACTCTACGTACGTTCTGTGTCCCGCTCCCAGGTCAGTGACGAGTCTCCATGACCGAACAAACTGACTGAAAGGAAGAGCGCTCGCTCGCTGCACAGAGTAACGGGACGTGAGCCTAGCACACGCCGGGACCACGAGTCTCGTCTACTCTACGAATGCTCTGCATCCCGGACAAACTGACTGAACGGAAGAGTGCCTGCTCGCTGCACAGAGTAACGGGGCACGAGCCTGGCGCATGCTGGGACCGCGAGTCCCACAGGATCTACGAACATTCAGTGTCACGCGTCCAGGTCAGTGATTAAGTACCACGACCGCACTAAACGACTGTACGGACGAGAGCTACCGGCAACGGAGTCAGAACACTTCTGTTGGACTATGGCAGGCTTGGACAGCCGTACTGTTGTCCCGACGGCAGGCCTAGGGTGACGGATGGCATCCAATTCGCGGAATTCGTTCTGTAGTAGTGGCGGCCTGTCCCGAGAGCGGGGTCCGCTCGGATCTTTGGAGTTGTCCTCTGAGGACTGCATTACAGTTCAGGAGACAGATCGACCGTGATAGTTCAAGTGTGGTACCTATAGGCGCCAAGCTATTCTGGCACAACCATTGAACTATCATGGTCGAGCCGTATCTTGCTGTGGTGTGTTGGGACTGAATGGGTTAAATAATGCGGAACATTTTCTCACCAAGTTAAAGATCAATAAACTCCCAGTGGTCCTTCTGCCCCGCTTTAGTCTCATGTTGGACGGTCCGTGGCACAGTGGTTAAGGCGCCTGCCACCAATGCCAAAGGTGCGAGGTTCGAAAGCGGGTTCCGGCGTCGGACTTTTCTCCTCTGGTAAGTGTCACCGTTAATTCGGGCGGACCTTCGGGGGTTCTTTCTCCGGGTACTCCGGTTCTTCCCCACCCACCCCCCACACTTTGGTACCGGTTTCAGGCCACTTTACAAATTTCAAATACAAGCGATCAAAAATCTCTGTAACTTCAGTAGCTGAACTGGCCCTTCGTCTGTCTTGTACTGTGTTTGTCTTAAATGGTGTAAATCCATGTCTGTTACGTGAGTGTGCGTGTTGGGTTTCAGTTCGCGGCGCTTTGAGTCGATTCGCCGAAAAATTGAGAAAAAGCGCCTATATAATAACGGTATTATTATTATTATTATGACAGGGTGTGTGGTCCCGTCACGCACTCAGTTCGTGCCTCCTTGCTTTGTGCGGCGAGCGTGCTTCATCCCGGGCATGACTGCAGGTTCAGGGGGCGACGGGACTGGTCGTCTCAGGCTGCACACGCTACGACGTAGGCCTTCCGGCCCATCACGGATGTATGGCAGCCAGCCCAGGGACGATGCCTCACCCTGAAAGTACCTTCCGCATAACTGTGAAGACTCTTCAGCATCATTGTGTGCTATGCCTTGTTCCCCGCACACCTCAGTCGCGGCCCCTAGTAGGGTTGCGTGTCGCGGTTCTATGGTGTGTTCACATGCTAAAGCGCTTACGGTTGGCAGGTAAAGACATTGTTCCGTTTATTCCTTACTAGCTTCAGCGGACGACGCCGGGTTCCTGCCGGCGCAACAGGGTCGGTTTATCTTGGTCCTGGGATCTGGCGCCTTGGCCTGTGGATACGGTGCTGGATTACGCTTGCCTGAGTCTCTACGGGACTTATTTCCACTTGCCGTGGCTTAGGACCTCCGGGCTTGCCGGGCGCCACCTACTATGCGGCGTACCATGCCCTGCTCGACCCCTTGCCGGCTACCACTGCGGGTGAATGGGTGCTTCATGCCCCCTGTGCTGCGGCCTCGACCTCCTGATCGCTGGAGCCGACTACGACAGTCGACACGCCCTCCTGCCAGTTGGACGTCTTGTGCAACCACGTTGACATCCCTCGATGTTCGTCGGTGTGGAACCGGACAGAGTCCTCCTGGGAGTAGAATGTTTCGGCGCGCCCCAACCGTCTCCTCCGTTTGCCTTCGGCAACGTGATCTTCCAGTACCACGAGCTCCCTTCGTTGTTGTTAGCGGCCTCTGGGGGTTCAACCGTAGCTGTGCGTCATGGTGGGCAGGACCAGGTGGACGTTTCTGGGCTACACGTCAACTTCTCCAGCCGATCTTCCCTTGCGATGGTGGTCGGAGTCCTCCTTGAAGAAAGATCGAGATGCACTTTGGGTTCCCTCAACAGGCGTGGCTTCCTGGTCTACGTGGGCAAGTCCGACTTCTCGCCATTGTGCCGCTTGCCCTCCTGGGGATGGGGTCACGTTCCGACTTCACGTACGGTGATCTCCGGAGCGGCGAATTCAGCAGTGGGCGTACTCAGCGCGGTATGGCGTCCCTAGAGTAGGAGTCCTTCGTGGACCGGTGAGTACTGCAGCGGACCCTCTTCCACTACGATGCTTCGATTCCTCCCGCTTCGGATGCTCCTGTTTCTCCCCGGATGAACCTTGACAGACGACCGTCCTCTCCTTCGCTGGGTGGATCCCGACGGTCTCACGACGGGAGAGTGTCTCTGCTCGCCTTCACTCTAGTTGTCCCTTCACCGTCGCAAGTCTCACCACCAGGGGCGATCACCTGATACCGAGAGGCTACTCAGCCTCCGCCGGACGGCCTCCGGTCCTTGGGACCCAGCTTTGGGTTATCATCGGCGTCGTCAGGAGCTTTTCATCATCTCCGACAGCGCCGCAGTCGTCACCTACTTTCGCGCTGCGCGGGACGCGGTTCCTCATCCTTCCTCCTCGGCCAGTGGCTCCGGTGGTGCTAGATCGAGACTTCGCTACCCGAGCTAGAGTCATCACGGGACTTCTGCAGGACGTGCCGACGCCTTCCCAAGTCACGGCCAGCTTCTCTGCACTGGGTGGACGTTCCGTCAGGACTTCTTCACTGTTCTTAGCGGCTAGGATTCCCCCAGGATCCTCCCGAGGTGCTTCATCAGCTTCACTTTCCCCGTTTCATCTCCGCAAACCTGAGCGGTCGACACTCTCTACCTCGTGGGAAGGCCTTGTCGCCTCGCTAAACCTACGGTGCTGCTTCCAAGCTCCTGCTCCGGATCAAGGTTGCGACGCGGTCCTGGGCCTGCTGGATACTAGCTGCGGAATATGCTCGTTGACCGCCGGCGTCCTGACCCATCGGCGGATCACCACCAGGTCTGATGTTTTGCAGCCCCGAGAACTCTTCTCCCACACCTAGATGTTCTGCAGCGAGCCCTCGCTGCGAGAGGATTCTCCATGCAGCTGTGGGACCCTTCGCTACAGTTTGGACACTCGACTGGACTAGCCTACGACAGAAGGGATGAGTCCTGGGCGGCCGATGTGATGTTAGACGCATCTTCCACGTGGACCGGACGGTTCCTCGGCATGTGAACTCCTTCCTCTGGCTCTTCACGGACCATCTTGGTGCCGTCGCTGTTAGGGGCTACTAGACCAGGATCGCTGACGCGGACCGACCCAGATCGACCGACTCTGGTACCGGTAAAAACCTCACCGGCCTTCTGATGCTTCGGTCTACCCGCTTGCCTTGAGGGCCGCGATGGGACCTTACCCAGGGGCTACAGTGGCTCATCGGGGACCACTTCAGCCCGCACCAGCTGATGTGGACGACTTTCGTGCCACAGACGACCTACTCCCGGCCGACCTTCGCCACGGCTGCCAAGGTCAGCAGACTGCACTCTACTCAGCGCGCCCCTCAGACTTAAGTTCGGATGCTGGGCTCCACTCAACTGATGACCGACACGGCTTCCTAGCCTAGACCCGGTCCTCTTGGGTCGGCCTAGTGGTCACCCTCAGCCCTTGGGGGTTTCGGGCCCTGCTGGGGATACAGACAGCAGGATCCGGTGAGAGCCTTATGTAGAAGTCTGTGCCGGAGCAAGCCGATGTGCAGGGGCGCTCCCGCCTTCCAGGTGGGGATGACAGCTCAACCCAGACGGTCTACCTCCAGGCCCCGTTGCATTACGCACCTCCTACCGGGACCTCTCCCTGCAGCAGCCAAAGCGATGAACATCAGGGCGTACGAGGTCAGAGCCATGGCCGCACCTTTGCATTCGTCCGCTCCTGAGCCATCAAAGACATTGCGGCGGCCGTGCGCAGGGGGGGGGGGGGGGGGGGCGCAATCAATCTTGCCCGATTCTACCTGAGACTGAGAGACCTCTCTGGACAGCGCGAGGTTCTCTTGGGTCCTCTCCAGCCAGCCAGAAACAGGGTGCTGGTGGGAGACATCCCTGGAGCGCAACTCTCCCTCCCGGTGCCCTCAGTGCCGTAGGCTTCTTAGCTAAAATTATCAGGAGGCTGCTCCTGGGAGGACGGGCCTGGTTTGCAGTGGGGGGTTAGGGGCGTTATAAGGGGCACCCACCTCCTCTTCGTAATTCTTCCTAACATCAATGTCATCTGTAATGTATTTTGAGGAAAGAAATGAATTTTTCTCTAAAATGTATTTTTTCGAAAAATACTTACCGATGACATTACGCGGATGACCCTCCCACCTGCCCCGCTTGCCTCTCGTCAGCTAAGTAAACAGACTGGCGGGAATCCGGTGAGCGGTTGCCCGGATGGGGATGGAAGGGAGGCTACTCGGGATACTGGTTAGGCTTATGGCGCCCCTTGTTGCCTCCCTGCCACTCATATGGTTACACAACCAATTTTTTGCTAAAATTAGTCTAGCTAAGACACTATTCCTAACAGTAATGTCATCGGTAAGTATTTTTCGAAAAAATACATTTTAGAGAAAAATTCATTTTTTTTTCACTGTAGGAATCATAGTGACAAAGTCGGCTTCAAAGAGCTAAAGAGTTAAAAATCATTGTGTCAGAATATTTTTGTTTATCTTGTACATACTTATCTATTTCACCAGACAACACGATCACCAGTAACCAGTGGGGTGGGGTTGATATTCGACGCGGAAGCTGCCCTATGGTGTGTCGAAACACCATCACCAATGGACTTGGAGACGGCATCGTCATCGGCGACCAGGGTCAAGGAACCATTGAAAACAATGTTATTTCAGGTAAGAAAATAAACATACTTGTTTTTACTGCCTATATATAGCTCAGTGCCGCCTATTCTACTGTGCATCACCCTAAATTTACGTGTTTTCTGTTCCATAATCAACCTTCAGTCGTCCCAGTTGCAGACGCTCTTTACAAGGTATTGATGTAATCACAGTTTGCTTTAAGCAAGTCTTGCACACATAACTAGAGTGCTTGGGCTTGGTTCCTGTTGTTTTTGCACTCTTACCTATCTGCAGAAGATTGCTTGCATCTAAATGTCAATGCTATGTCCTGGGGGAAGGCACATAGCTCATAGCAATGACATTTATTTTCTCAAAATCATTACCGACGGCATTACTACTAGGAATACTTCGCTTAGCTTAACAATTTTAGCCCAAAGAACTCGTGTACATTACCACAAGCGGAAAAACACATCGACAGACTGGAAATGGAAGCAGTGTGCTTCACGTTCTCGCCGGGAAGCAGCAGCGCACAGGTCAAGATATCCTCGCCGTTGGACGAGAGATCAAGCCGTCAAACATCTCAACAGGTCGCAGATGAAGCAGGGCGGCTTGCGCTCATTCCATGGGAAGCAGTGTCTCACGAGTCAGGATCCTCGTATTGGACGAAGGATCAACAGGCGGGAGATGGAAGCAGTGTGCCCCTCATTCTCTCCAAAGTGGAAGCAGTGGCTCACAAGTCAGGACATCCTTGTACATGGACGAGGGATCAAGCCGTCTAACACTTCTACAGGCTGGAGTGAAAGCAGTGTGCCCCGCATTCTCTCCGAGTGGAAGCAGCGGCTCACAAGTCAGGATATACCCGTACGTGGAATCAAGCCGTCTAACACTTCTAAAGGCTGGAGCGGAAAGCAGTGTGCCCCGCATTCTCTCCGAGTGGAAGCAGCGGCTCACAAGTCAGGATATACTCATACGTGGACGAGGGATCAAGCCGTCTAACACTTCTAAAGGCTGGAGTGGAAAGCAGTGTGCCCCGCATTCTCTCCGAGTGGAAGCAGCGGCTCACAAGTCAAGATATACTCGTACGTGGACGAGGGATCAAGCCGTTATAACACTTCAACAGGCTGGAGGGAATGCAGTGTGACTCGCGCTCTCTCTGGGTGGGAGCAGCGTATCTTCGGGCAGGAGTACGCGTAATCTCCGACAGCTTGACAGTGGTGGCCTACATCCAGAACCGGAGGTCGAGGAGGCGCTAAGTCTACACCCGGAGGACGTGGTTTGGAGTGGGGGTAGACAACGGACACACCTAGCAGACGGTCGGTGCGCTCCAACACATCGCAGATTCACCGCTCTTTGGACGAAGCGTCTGGGTTCGTCGCGTCATTCCGCCGGCCGTCATCGTCCTGAGAGGAAAGCTGCGACGATGACCGACGCATCAAGTGGCCCAGTGCGTCACGTCGCTCCCTCGCAGACTTCGGGATCTAGCGGAGGCATTGGGCGACCACTCGGCAAGACGGCGGCGGACAACAGAGGTTCTTCTGAAGACTCCCGATGACCAGAGAGGATGAACATCTACTTCTGCCGGCAGTGATGTGGAGTCTCTTCTGGGCGGTAGTGTGCTAGTGGTGGATAAGGAGGCGTGGATGCTGTCGGCGGCTCCCCACAGACTCGGGCGCGACTTGGTCAGGACTGCACCTGGGGTTCGCTTCCCCCTAGCGGACGCGGGGTTTTATCGAGAGGGTGAAGCCTTCCGTTAGCAAGTGTCTGGAAAACACCTGGGACTTTGCAGCCTCGGTCCGTCGGAGCGGGACACGCACGGAGCTAGTGACAGCATTTAGGATGGCGTACCACCTCGCAGCCTACTCCTTGGCGGAGATCGCCGGCGGCGACGGGACATGAAGGGACTTGCTGTTGTGACAGGTTCCACGCTCGCCCGTCTTTTGGGATAACACAGCGGTGGAAGGCTCCGCACGAGGACATTCTTCTGTGGGACCGACTTGGCAGACGATAAGGCGACGGCGACTCATCGTATGCGCGGATTCCCCTTGTGGCAGGGTCAGCGGCAGCGTAAAGAGTGTTACTACACCCGGCTGCCTTCCAACTACTCTACGCGTATGAGGAGTCTCCGATGATCGGCCGGTCCTTCTGTAGTGGAACAGGAAGCTGCTTCCTCTGTCGCCTCCAGACCGGATCCACAAGTCTTCGATGGGCTCCTTCGAGGAACGGCCTCCTTGCATAGCCAACCACCTTTGCATACAGATTCTCCGGTTGGTCTGTTCACCGAAGTTAAGCCGTTGGGGGTGGTTAATGCTTGGTAGGATAACCTCCTGGGAACAACAGGTATGGTGGAAGTCATCTTACTTAACCCTTATCTTGTCCACCAGGGGGTGACATACGTTTGAATAAGAATAGTTAAAAGTAGCGCTGGAGTGGCTTGGCGCCACTAGGCTTCTCACTAATCCGGGCTAGCCTTCAAGTAAAGCCTTTGGGCTATTTTCTTATTTTCTATAGTATAACCTGTGTATGGCAGGGTACAATTGAAGCTGTTAGACTCAGGCTGATATGGGTTAAGATGCAGCAGCGCGTTCCCTCCCTCAGGACGGGTACCTAGGGGCTCCACAAGCCCAGGGATGGCATGGGAATTAGGACTTTGATGACCGTTCAGCTGGATCACAGTCCTTTGGAGACGCGCAGCGAACCCCTGCCTCAGCTCCGCGTCCGAGACGATCGCAACACTGGCAGCAACTGTTTGTACAGACACAGAGCAGTTGGCGCGGCACGCTGGGAGATGGACAGTCAGCACTCACACCAAGAGGCTTCTCGGGTGCGACAGTGGATATGATTGCAGCGACTCAAGGAGTCTCTGACAGTACGGATACGAGGGAGAGGGGAGAGTACTACAGGCCAGATGTGCAGCGGAGCAACTCTCCCCACAGACCGGACTACCCCCATTTTGGCCAAGTTCGTCTAGGGGTTCCCAAGCAGATCGGACCCCTCGGCATCATTCGAATTTACCGGGTGGCAGGCACTTATTGACACCTAGCACGGACCAGCGCTAGTACAGACCTCTCGGATCGGATCGAGCACCGCCATCGGCAAGACGGCAGGCTTCCGCTGACGATGCGGGGAGATCTAACAGGAAGATGGCTCGATACAGCTCTTCACAGACTTTACGTTTCTGGCAAAGAATCGCCTCCGCTGGGCGATATGGGAGGCATACAAAGAGCTCGCCCCTGCACAAACCAAGACCTTGCGTATCAGGGCACATGAAGTCAGAGCATCGCCTTTGACCGCAACTGCGCGGTCAGCGACATTGTGGCAGACGTGGGTTGGCGGGCTGAATCTACCTTCGGCCGCTTCTACCTATGAGATTTATCCGGCCAGCGCGACTGACAACCTGGCCTTACTGGGGGACATATCAGCAGTGCAGCACTCCCTCCAGGCGCCTCTGGCGCCATAGGTAACGCCTAGCTAAAATTGTCGGGAGTGGGCACGTAGGGTGGGACCCTCAATTTACGCGCAGAGGCGCTTGGGCATGGGACAGGTGGCCCAGGAACTGCGGCACCCTCCTCCTATTCGCCATTCTTCCTGGTAGTAATGCCGTCGGTAATGATTTTGAGAAAATAAATAAATTTTTCTCGAAAATGTATTTTTTCGAAAAATACTTACCGACGGCATTACTCAGAGGTCCCTTCCGCCCTCCCCGCTTGCCGCAGTCGAGCTAAGACTCGGAGACTGCCGGGAAATGGTGAGCGTGCCACCGGATAGGGAGAAGGGGAGGCCACCCCGGATGTCCTGATAACGACACCCCTAGTGATTGCCTCCCCTGTGGTATTGTACACAACGAGTTTTGGGGGCTAAAATTGTTAAGCTAAGCGAAGTATTCCTAGTAGTAATGCCGTCGGTAAGTATTTTTCGAAAAAATACATTTTAGAGAAAAATTTATTTTGCAGCAGTATAAAACCATTTTAACTCATTCAGCCCGATGCACGGATTTCCCAAATTTTGGAGGCGTCATCTAATGACTATGAACCTGTCAGTTGCAGGAGATGGATCGACCATGATAATTCAAGGGTAGTGCCAGATTAGCTTGGCGCCTTGAATTAGCATGGTCGACCCATCTGCTGCTGTAGTGCATCAGGGCTGAATGGGTTAACTTGAAACTCAAGTATACACTTGTATCCAAATTGTGCGTCCTTTGCGGGGAAAATGTGTATGCCTCCCCTCAAGAAGGCACACGTGGGAGGTGGGGGGGGGGGGGAGGGAGGGGGCGGGGGTGGTGGGGGCGGGGGGGGGGGGTGGGGGGCGATGGCTACACATTTTCCGCACAATGGACAATAAATTTGGATGCAAGTGTACACTTGAGTTTCATGATGGTCCTGTTTTTCGTGTTGCAGACAACGCTGGCTGTGGTGTGTGGTTGATGAGTGCCAGCCGCCCGTATATCCATGGCAACCAGATCAGCAGTAACGGAGACACTGGGGTCATGATGGTCAACAAAACAGTGAGTTAGCCATAATGAACATTTATGTACCACTTTTTCCTAAGACTCTTTAAGTGTTTGTACAGATACAAGAGTAAAGCCAACATGTACGGTGCTTTTGTCATCTGTATAAGAAAGAAAATACCAGTTGTCAAAATCTCTAGCACAAACACCGCTTTTATTTCTGTTTTCTTTTCAGCCCATGTGTAATAATAAATATGTAATGAGTCATCTGTATGTCTTTTGTTTTATTTAATTAAACTTGATTTTCTCTGCTACATGATATACATCATGAGGGAACCCAATTTGCTGACATTTGGTTCTGAGAGTTGCGGACCCTCTTTTGACATTTATTTCTATTTGCTGTTTATGTTTGTTTTAACAAACCCAGCATAAAAAAAGCAATCAGAAACAAAATTTATCAAGTTTATCACTTTTGACTTGCCGACTGCAGGATATTCAGCATGAGGGGACCCACATGCTACCAGCTGGTTCCGACAGTGTGGACCCCATGGGGCGAAGTCTGAGCGTTGTGGAATCAGTAGATGGTGATTTGCCGGCACCTAGACCCAAATGTCAACACACCACAGTACAGCACAACAACATCTATCATAATGCAGGTACGTTTTACAATTGCTGTTGTTTCCCTGGCCCCTTCACTGCTGACTTGATGTAGATTGTGTTTCTGCAGTCTTCAGCTCAGCACCAAAACGCCCAAACCATTCAGGGAACATGGATACAGAGAGGTGTCCATAAGAGCCATAGATCCTCATGAGCCCATGCAACCGTGGGGGCTCATGAGGATCTATGTCTCTTGCAGATGAGTGTTAATTCAGTGCCCAAAACAAGCCGTCCAGAGAACATAGATACAAAGTGGTGTCAACAAGAGGCATAGATCTTCATGAGCTCCCGCAACTGTGGGGGCTCATGAGGATCTGTGTCTCTTGCAGATGGATCGTGCTCGCCTTTTCTCAGCAGTGAAGGCATTAAACATGAGTGACCTTGACTTCGTGAATGGCTTTATCCTTATTCACAGACGGTGATCTACATAATACATATATTTTGTGGCTGTAGGAGACTAGGTCAAGAACATCACATCAAAAACACACAAATATGACATCATTTGTCTGATTACACTTGACAGGTCGAGGTGTAGTGGTGGAGCTGGGAGACACGGTAGACATAATGTTCAACGCCATCTATGCAAACCATCACGACGGGGTGTGGGTCAGCCAGGATGCGCCGGTCTCTCTTTGTGGCAACAGCATCAGCAGCAATCGGGGATGTGGCATTATCATCGCCCAGGCATCCACAGTGAGTCGATTTTTATCATTGTCACCGAAATTTGCCTTGTGTAACAAGAAGTTATCTAGGATACCTTGCTGTGTGAGGAGTTTGCACTCGCATGCTCACTGTCAGACCTCTGCCACTGAGAAGGGCACAACCATTAACCCTTTTAGCCCCATGGGTGCATTTCCTAAATTTTGGAACGACTATGTACCACTTGCAGAAGGTGGATGGACCATGATAATTCAAGGGTAGTGCCAGATTAGCTTATCGCTTTTAGGCACCAAGCTAATCTGGCACTACCCTTGAATTATCATGGTCAATCAATCTCCTGCTGTAGGGTGTTGGGGCTAAATGGGTTAAGCGTAGGAATTGATACTGCTTTCCCCTGATGATGATGATGTCCACTTGTAATGCGCATCCATTCCATGCTAGCAGCATGCTCAGGGTGCAAAAAAAAAACAACCAAACACACACACACACAAAAAAACCCTTTGGTGCACAGTAGTCCTAGAATTAAAAGTCAAGAAACAGGTGGTCGTGAGGTGCCTCCAGAAGGTGCCAATGCAGTCAATGTCCATCAAGGATTGTGGTAGTCGATAGACAGCATAGGTCCGCAGTGTGAAAATGCCCGGAAACCAAGTAGCTTCTTTGTGTGGCTTTCAACACTTGGGGTGCAGAGTTTGAACCGGACAGCAGAACGGAGCTGCCTCGGAGGGTTATGACGTGGGACTATTTCCTGGAGGTACTTTGGTGAGGCTGGGTCATTTATAGACTTGTGGCAGAGAGTGAGAACCTTGTGATCAATTCTTTGCTTGACTGGAAGCCAGTGCAACTGCTTAATGACTGGTGTGATATGCTCCCTATTTTTTGGTTCTTGTGACAATTCTGGCAGCAGTGTTCTGAACCAATTGAAGACATTTGAGTTGTTGCGCTGGCAGACCCCGAAGACAGCTGTTACAGTAGTCCAGTCTGGATAGGACAAGGGCAACAGCGACAGCATTTGCAGCTTTGGCTGTCAGGACAGGTCGTAGTTTCCCAAGGAAGCGAAGATGGAAGTAGCATCCCCTGACAACAGCATTGATATTGTCTTCCATGGTAAGACTGACATTGACTAAGACACCAAGATCTCTAACAGTCTTGGAGAAAGGAATGAGGGACTCACCAACACAGATGGCATCAAGAGATTTCACACCCAGTTTGTTCCCATTCAAAATAGCTTAGGCTGGCGCGTGTCCAAACTGTCAGTTTTGTTTTTGTTACTTTGCTTTGTACTTGCCTAGATTTGCTCTGCCACGATTCCACTGATCTTTAGATGTTTGATCACCCAGTGTATCTCTGTCTTTAGTAAGTCCACCTAGTGTGAATCCACCCAAGGTTTGATCCATCTAGGTGGAATAAAGAAAAACACACATGGATTGTACTATCCAAATATACACTGGTTGGATTCACGTGGGGTAGATTTTAGCTGAGTACATTCTCAGTCCAGACCAAAATGTGACTGCCAAGCGTGTAAAATGCAAAGAAGTACCCAATGGAGAAAGAGACACGCTTAGAAAAGACAGTTACACCACTTCTGTAACTGCACGTTCATGGTAAACTTCTGCAACAGACGGCTACAAAGTGTTATGTACCGGTTTACATCTGGCTATGGGTATGTATTTCATTCACTATATTTCATTCTAATTGTGTTGTAACTGTCTTTTCTAAACGAGTTTCTTTCTCCCTTGGGCACTTCTTTGAGTAGATTCTGTATGTTAGCACCTACAATATGAATCCTTTTCAGATGCAAGTAGCAGGAAACGGAATCTACGACAACCGTGACTGCGGTATACATTGCCATAGCAACGCTGACATCACAGAAAATGATGTGGTTGGCAACCACACAGGGGGCATCATTCTTGAGAGCAGACATGTTCATAGGGTGAGATTTTTTTTTATCTTAATTTTGTTCCTCTTGGCTGTGTGAGTAAAAATGGGCTGTTAACCCCCTCCCTGTCACTGGATGCATATTTTGTCTATGAAGAGTTTGTTTATTCAACGCCAACCAGCCCCAGCCGTCCCAGGAGAATGGAATCAAAGGGGTGTCAGCAAGAGGCATAGATCCTCATGAGCCCCCGCAATTGCGGGGGCTCATGAGGATCTGTGCCTCTTGCAGTTGGATCATGTTCACTTTCTCAGCAGAGACAAGGGGTTAAAAGCCCACTACTGCTGTAACTGATTGTTCGTGGTAAACTTCTGCAGCGGACGGCTACAAAATGTTACGTACCGGTATACATCTGGCTACCAGGTACACATTTCATTCACTATACACTGTATTTCATTCATTCTAGCAAATGCGCCTTAACCCTTCAAACCCCACGGGCGCATTTCCCAAATTTGGGAAGTGTTACTTAACAACTATGTACCAGTTGCAGGAGGTGGATTGACCGTGATAATTCAAGGGCAGTGCCAGATTAGCTTGGCACCTTAAAGCGCCAAGATAATCTGGCACTACCCTTGAATTTATCATGGCCAATTAATCTCCTGCTGTAGGAATTTGGGGCTAAATAGGTTAACCCATAACATCCATGTTGAATTTTTTTAATTTGTTTATTTTCCTATAAAGGCTGCATTACAGATTGGAAGATAGATCAACCACTTTAGTTCAAGGGTGGTGCCAGAATAGCTTGGCGCCTCAGGTGCCAAGCTATTCTGGCACCACCCTTGAACTATCATTGTCAAATTTATTTCCAGCGAAAGTGTGTCAGCATGAAAAGGGTTAGTATTGACAATGACTTCGCTCAGACCTATATATGCAACACTACCCACTTGAAGCACAGCGAAAAATAGATTGACATGCTATAGGCTGTGCACAACAAACAAGTGTGATTATGAGCGCACATTTGCTGTGTATACAAACTCAGCCTACTCAATGTTCATATAACTAATGACACTTCCAAACTGCCATAGAAGTTTATTAGAAGTTTCACCAGAGAATAACAAACCCAAAAACTTAAGATATTGTGTTGTACTTGTCCTTTCTAAGCGTGTTTCTTTCTTTCTTGGGCATTTCATTGCATTTTACATGCTCGACCGTCACCTTTTCAGTCTGGATTCTGTATTTCAGGTGTGCGGAAACAGAATCCAGAGTACAGCAGGTCCAGCCGTAAGAGTCGGGGCGTCGGTGGCCGAGGGCGTAGTCACGGACAATGTCATTCATGACAATGGGGGCGGGGACGTCATAGACATCAACAAGCGGGCAGTTGTCAGGGACAATGAGGTCACGCGACCAAAGACCTTGCAAGAGGACCATGCTACCAGGTAAGAAAGAGAGAGAGAGAGAGAGAGAGAGAGAGAGAGAGAGAGAGAAATTCTGACCAGTTTTTAGGTGATACTGAGAATCTCACTCTCGTGGTCTTAAAACCTTATACTACTTTTTCTTGGCATAAATCTGATGTGAGTTGGTTTTCAGTGCACATCTAGTCACAACACAGCCGCCATTGTGTGTGGGCAAAGATCTTTACTTTGTAATGTGACATAAATATTTTGGATGCCAGACAAGCTGTATGACACGTGTGATACAGTTTATTTTCTCAAAATCATTACCGATGACATTACTACTAGGAAGCTTCGCTTAGCATATCAATTTTAACCCGAAAAACTTACTGTGTTACTCTCCCCAGGGGAGGCAATCACTGGAGTGCCGTTACCAGGGCATCCCCGAGTGGCCTCCCGCAATACCGTATCCGGTGGCGCACTCACCCATTCCCGCCAGTGTCTTCGCTTAGCTGAGTCAGACCAGTTGTCTGCACTTGTGCTCTGACGGTAGTTGGTGAACTCTTCTTACGTGGACTTACTGTAAAAAAAAAAAAAAAAAAAAAAGAGAAGGAAGGAAAGGATTCTTCTGTGTGTGTATGTGGTTCATGGTGCAGGGATTTTGGTGTTGGATCTTGGGGATTACGCACTTAGGACATGGCAAGGTGAAGCTTCGGTTACTAAAGCCTCAGCGGGTGTTCTGTTTTTTACCGGGTCGCATCTTTGGCCCTTGCTTGTATGTACAAGGCCGACCGGGAATTTGAACCCTCCAAGGAGGCTTTGAGCGCTCGCAATGGCCTATTGTCTGTCCTATGTTACAGTGCTCAGGTGAGGACCTGCACCGATTGTGGCGATTGCCTATGGACTAATGATGTACACGATGTCTGCCTTCCCTGCTCGGGCTGTCCCTCCAGTCGACCTTGCATTCATTGTGCGGTGTGGAAGGAGGACCTTGGTCACAGCTGTGGGCGTTCTACCATAGAGAAAGACCGGTACATCAGCTGATATCGACCGCAGCCATAGAGATGAAGCAGAGAAATGAGACTTCGGATATCGTGTGCTTGTCGGCGCAAAAGAGGGGACTGCTGCCCCCTCCGGTGCTAATTATTGAGCTGCCACATTCCCCAGCGGGCGTTGGAGACTACAGGCAGCGGACGAGATTTGCCATCTCACATAGCACCGTTGAGCTCAGAGCTACTTTCATCAAGATTCCGCCTGTCCATGGTCCGCCACCTAATGTCAAACAGGCAGTGAGAGCTTGGTTCCCCAGGACGGATTAATTGGGTCTCGTTCATGCCCTCCTGGCAGGCAGAGAACTCAGGCAGCAGTCGCGGGGAACCACCCCCTGAGCCCGTTGGAACCTCTGGCCTTTGGACAGTACAGAGCCGGTATAGGGCCGCAACTTCGAGGCAACGCTCAGAGGGGAATCGGATTAAGTCTCCGACAAGAGAGGCCAAGGGAGTATCCTCCGGGGTCCCTACTGCGAGAGTGGAGCCATAGAGAGTGCTCCACCAGCACTGACAACCGCCTCTGTGGTATGGATGGAGTCAGTGCAAATGGTCGACAAGACGGGCTGTCCTTCCAAGGCCAGGTTTCTGGTAATATACACCCCCGTTTTGAAATATGGAAGGATATCACAGCGCGTGGATATGGCGCGTGTAGGACACCATACTCGTGGTGATGTGTCATCTTCCCTTTCCTCTTCGCCGGACCGGCGGACAGTGCCAGCATGTCACGGCATCGATCACTGACGACTGCCTTTGGGAAGGTACAAGGTTAGTCAGTACTTGGCCGATAGACGGGCTGTTCTTTCCGCGGGCAGGTTCTGGTACTATACACCCCCGTCTTGCATACACAGGAATGGATAAAGATCGAAGGAGCACTCACGGTGCAGGGAGATGGCGCGTTTAGGACTCCGTGTTTGTGATGATGTCTCATCTATCCCTATCCTCTTCTCCGGACCGGTGGACAAGTTCAAGTGTGTTGCGGCAACGGACTTCGTCTCGACGCCGGGCTTCAGGGGCTTCAGCTAGGAGCAGCAGATTTTGGGACCAGTCTGGCAGGGTTTGCGCGGCAGCAGAGGTGCAGTTGGCGTCAACGCCGGGTTCACTTGGATGACATCCTTGGACGGAGGCGCCTTTTCCGGGGACATCGACGCAGCTCGTGGCAGCGAACAGCGGCAGATCTTTGGACCGGACTGGCAGGGACCACTCTTCCGCGGAGACGCAGTTCGACGTCAGCGCCGGAGTCGCTCGGATGACAGCCATTGGACGGAGCCACCTTTCCAGGGACACCGACGCAGGCCGCATGGGCAGACTGCAGCAGATCTTCGGGCTGGATTGGCAGGGACCACTCTTCCGCGGAGATGCAGTTCGAGGTCAGCACTGGGGATCACTCGGATGATATCTTTGAAAGGTGGCGCCTTCCCGGTGATACCGACGAGACCCACACCGGCGATTCGCAGCAGAGCTTCCGGCCGGACTGGCAGGGACCACTCTTCCGTGGAGGCGCAGCTTCGATGTCAATGCCGGAACCAGTCGGATGACAGCCGATGGACGGAGGCGGCTCTCTGTGACACTGACGGCTCGGTCCTAGGACTGGCATTGGCAGCCACTTCTCAGCATGCGGCAGACGACGAGGAGGTGTGCAGTCTACCTTCGTAGGACTAGGTGTCAGCGCTGGGATAGGACGTTGACCGACCTACTTCACTTTGTGGGCCGGCATCACTCTCCATCGTGTTCGTGGATGCAGTTCCGACTTACGCACCTAGTTGGACGAGGTGTCCCGTCTCTTCGCATCCTTCTCCCACCGGAGCGCTGCCCCCCGTAGTCGCATTTGGTAAGTAGGGCCACGGCGTTGGTCTTTGCACCGCGGCGGCCAAGCGCTACAAGTCTCTTCCTCAACCTACAGGCTTTCGGGACCTAGCGGAGGCGTTTTCGGCACTCCTGCGTGCGGACAGCTTGGAGAGCAGGTGTTCTTCTCGGGCACTCTTGACCAGAGAGGATGGATTCACTTCCACCGGCGTTGGTTTGCAGGTGCCCTCCCGGTGGTGGACAAGGGCGCGTTGGTGCAGGCAGGGCGTAGCCAGCGTTCACTGACACGAGGATGGAACAAGAGTCTTCCTGTATCTGCTTCTCGCTGGTGTGAATGGTGTTCCTGGAGGTGGCAACACAGTCGTTAGTCTAGTGTCTGGAGGTCTCCACCCAGGGGGATACCAGCTTAAAAGCTTCACGGGGCGACAGCTGTTTACGTACGACGCTCGGATTCTGTTGACGGTTACGAAGGGCCTGGGGAGCTCTTTCCAGTCTCCTCCCCCCACCGTTGAGGCGCTCTTCCTGTGGATGCAAGTACCGGGAGATTAGACATGGCGACAGCCTTGCAGGACCTGACAGTAGTAGACCATAGAGGTGGTTCTGCGTTCCGACTCCACTGATTTGACAGTCGACTCTTCCTCCTACCCAAGCCAGTGGGGAATGGCGGGCGATCATCAACCTGTCGGCCCTAAACAAGTTCTTTTCGACATCACACTGCAGGATGGAGACAGACAGAGCGCTTAGGGAGGCGATGTGTTTTCAGGACTTTGCTGTGAGTCTCGACCTAGTGAACGCGTATCTGCATTTTCCCACCCTTTAGGCATCGCGGCGTTACTGGCGCTTCGCCCTTCACGGGTTAGTGCCCAGTTCAGGCTCTACCATTCGGACTACCTCAATCCGTGGGTCTTCACCAGGAGGGTAGACAGGGTGATGTCAAGGTTGCTGCCAGCAGCTTATAGCCCGACTTCTATACAGCTGGATGACCTACTGTTACGGAACCAGTTGGCGAGCACTTGGAGGCCGGCAGAGATGTCCTGTGGGTGATACTTCGTTGCCTAGGCTCCATAGTCTACGGAGGCAGGTCCGACGTGGTATCTTCACGCTGGTTCTCCAGCGAGGTATGGAATTCTTGACCGTCCTGTTCGAGTAGGACTTCCAGTAGGACGGATTCAGTGCAGAGTAGGAGCATCTCGGAGCCTTACACTCGGGCTTTGACTGTTAGGCCTGCTAAGCGCGGCAGTGAATCGTCTTCCCCAAGGCAGACACTTCAACTGGATGAGATGAAGCGCTGCGGCTGGCTCTCTTTGGGAAGATCGACGTGCACAAAGGCATGTGCTAGGGCTCTCCGACATTCTGGGACATCTTGTTGTTCTAGCGGACTCTCTCTCTCGTCGAGGCCAGATTTACACTTGGAGTGGTCGCGACGGCCAGATATCTTCAAGCTACTCTGCCCATGTTGGGGAATCGCCGTTGGTTGGTCCATTCGTCAAGGATGGAACTACAGGCTTCCTCTGTGCGTCCCCTCCATTCCGGATCCGCGAGCCTGGGCTGTAGTCGCGCTCTCCATCCCAGGTGACGGACCCTTGGTGTAGGCATGCTGCTCACTGTGCTGGGGCCAGAGTTATGTAGGAGCGCAGGGACAGGAATACGGTACTGAGACTACTGGCTCCATTCAGCTGGTCCAAGAGTTGGACCGCCTATCTCTTGAATCTTGCGACGGACCCTTCGCGGGTTCCTTCCGCGACGAGTACGATGCTCGAGCAGCCAAGGCAACAGCTGTTCCACCCGTGCCCAGAGGTACTGATGTTATATGCGTGGATTGTCCAGCATTCCCTCTCTGCTAGAGGCTATTCGGGGGCTATGGTGGAAGCGAGCTCTGCAGCCAGGAGGAGCTCCTCTCGTTATGTCTACGAAGGTAAGTGGTGCATTCTCCAGTCTTGGTGCGCGACGGAGCGGTTTTTCCCCCACGGACCTTACCAACCCCAGTTGGCTGCGTTCTTCATGGGACGGTTCTTCAGGCAGAACTTAGCGCCTGTCACCTTCCGGGATTACCTGGCGATGGTGGCAGACACTTACGAAGCTGGGAAGGTCACATCCGGGAGCGTGCTACGACTTGGCAGATCTGACGTCCTTTTGATCTGCAGCGGCAGGCCTCTCTTTCGTTGGTCCCGCGCTGGGACCTCTCCTGGGTGCTCACCAGGTTCTACGCGTGATTCGAGCTTCTACCATTAGTGCGTTGGGAGACGTTACCAGAAGACCTGCTTCCAGTTTGCACTTACAACAGCTCCTGTTTCAGTGAGATATGTGCCTTCGGTACGTCCCTCTTGTCTCGACCGGAGGACCTATGGGTCATAACAGCTGCTTACGGACCCTGCCTACTTGGCAAAGAACCGCTTCCAGCATCAGCCCCACAATTCGTAATCGTCTGACCCCTCAGGGCGACGGTTCAGTCACGGGACTCATGCTACAGGATCTTTCAGGGCCCCTGCGCAGATCTAAGCTGCTACGACTAGGACGCTCGCACCATTTTTCCTGCCCTTGGGTCCGGGCAGACGAGGCATATCGGCACAGATAATCTCCTTCTGGCTACGATGGGTGGTTCAGTCCCCATGCAAGAGCTCGGCCAGAGCAAGCCAAACCATGCGCATCCGGGCTATAAGGCATGAAGTCCGAACAGTGGCAGCGAGCATCGATTGACCGATATTGGGCAGAGAGGGATATTGTGGCTTCCGTGGTTTGGCAGATCGAGTCTACTCACGTCCTCCTTTACCTACGAGACCTATCTGGCCAGCGCATCAACCTTGGCCTGGCGGAGGACTTCTCGGCGGCGCAGCACTCCCTCCCGGCACCTCAGGCGCCTTAGGTTCGCCTAGCTAAAATTGTCGGGAGTAGGCGCGTAGGGAGGGGCCTCGATAGTGTGCGCTCAGCGCGGGCAATGGGAGGTGTTCTAAACTTGTGGCACACACCTCCTATTCGCAATTCCTAGTAGTAATGTCATCAGTAATGATTTTGAGAACATAAATTAATTTTTCTCTAAAATGTATTTTTTCGAAAAATACCGATGACATTACTCAGACGTCCCTCCCTCCTACCCTGCTTGAGGCTTAGAGCTAAGGCTCAGATACTGGCGGGAATGGGTGAGTGCGCCACCGGATACGGTATTGCAGGAGGCCACTCGGGGATGCCCTGGTAACGGCACTCCAGTGGTTGCCTCCCATGGGGAGAGTAACACGGTAAGTTTTTGGGGCTAAAATTGATATGCTAAGCAAAGCTTCCTAGCAGTAATGTCATCGGTAAGTATTTTTCGAAAAAATACATTTTAGAGAAAAATTAATTTTTCTGCTCAAAGGCAGCAAACAAGGAGATGTGTAAGGTAGACCTGTAGAGCAGTGGATGTGATCGTGGTATATTGTTGACATCTCGCTCATGTTATCAAGGAGTGATGCCCTACACTTAATTCATTTGCGACATCCTGTATGCGGACAAGTGGCTTTTTGCTACATTTTCACAAGCAGCAATTCTCGTACGAGTTAGCAAAGCAACAGGGAAAAATCAGCAGACATGCACCTTCAGATCTGTGTGCTGGCAAAGGTCTCAGGATAATCATATTAAACATGTAGGGTAACAAAGTTAAGCCATAACAATGTAACACCTTAGTAGGGGTGCCCTTCATTCTTTTTCTATGAACATAACTTTGTTTTTAACACACTTCAGAAATAACAATGTACACGTTTTGGTATTTTGTTCTATTCGATGTTTACAAGCAAGCCACTTTCTCATACAGTACAACAACAAAAAACAACAACAGGTGTTCTCTCAAGAGAAGTTTTGAAAGACAGAAAGTGTCACCTGTCATTAAAAACCATCATTTAGGTGGCCACAGCCAAGTAAAATGATGGTCTTTAATGACAGGGGATCTCTCAGAGGGTGGTTACTACAAACAGATTCAGCTGTATTATTGATCATACTTTATTTGTTCACAGTCGCAAGCTATCCGGGGACAGTACTTTCAACAAGTCTCACTTCTTGTCCAACCCCCCAGCCCGCCCAGCCATCGAGCCCCCACCCCCACCATCTGCCCTTCCCGCACACAACATCAGCGCTGTCACCAAGGTGATGGTGCCATCTGGTGACACCTGCCAGGAGGGGAGCAAACTCTGTCAGATTTTGTAAGGGAGGTAAATTCTGTGACATCTTGCAAGAGAGGTAAACTGTCAAACCTTGTAAAGGGTTGCCAAACTCTGTTACAATTTTGTCCATTCTTTGTTGAAGGGAGGTAATAGTTTCCCAGCAATTTCATGAAGTGTTGATATGTATGATGGTATGTGATTTTGAACCTTACGGTTTCAGCCATAAGATCCAAAATCACAGATCAGCACAATTTAAGTCACTGCATTAAAGCCATTGTTTGAGAACAGCATTTTTCACTATTTTAAAAAAAGTTTCTCAACAATAGCTTTTGGGGTTACTGCAAAGCCATGAAACACTGATGCTGATTGGAGATTTTGCTGTGATGTGTAGAATTCTAGTGTGCTACAAAGCACACTGGTTGTCTCCAATGGAAAAAATGGCACACACAATGATTTCTGGAAGCTATCTATCCTCAGACAAGTTGCCAGTAAAATGTCACACGAAAGTAATCTAGTGATATCTTAGTGTTGATACAAAACCTGCATAATGTTTGTGATGTTGTTTGTGTTCGTTATACAGTGGCATTTAATGTCTTCGATGATGTGCAGTTGACTATTATGACTGAGCATTGCTAGCCGTCCTATGAAGTTTTTGTTATTGTTAGTAGCGATTTAAAATTCATGTCTTTCAGTGTACATTTCATGTTATTTTGTGTCTCACATTGGTACAAGAAATATTTTTGACAGAGGTAAGCTTACCATTTGGCTGTTGGTAGCAGTTTTTGTCGAGATGATTCTCGCAGGAATCATCGTGACAAAAACGTTACCGACAGTCAAGAGATATTGTCGTTTTTCATATGTAACCTTCATAAATGCCTGTATGAAAGTAAAGGTCCAGAGAAGTTTGAGCGTGCTCACAGCTGATACTGGAGAATGTCAAAAGTATAAATGAGCTGACACTCACGATTGCATGTAGGTTTGTACCGGATACAGCTTATTCGAGACGGACGTACCACATCTGGATATGCAGCATTTTGCTGTGTATCCAGATTTGTCATATCTTAACCATTTGGATGTTGGTAGCAGTTTTACCCTTATCATTTGGAATACACCAGTATGTGAAATAAGTTTGACTAATGTAGCTTGCATATGGCAGTTGAGGGTACCTAATCATTTATCCTTGAAAAATAAAGTTTCATTTCATTTCAGTGTACAAATTTGAAGCTTTTAGCCTCAGTATGATATGGGCTAATCCCATTAAAACCACTACCAACAGCCAAACGGTTAAATGCATTGATAACATTCTGTCTGCTGTTGTGTTGTGAAATATAAATTGAACTTTACTACGCAGTTTTGAAATGGTCAAGGCATTCATGAGTTGTCATTTTTTTGTTTTTGTTTTTCTTAGAATGAAATTTACAGTATCTACGTTACTTGGATTATACAATTGTCTTACAAGTTTCATATATCATATATATATTTTTTCATATATATATTTTTTTAATGAAGTTTCATTTTTTTTTAAATAATACACTCAAAAGATGTTTTCTTGTAGTTGATTGTTAGTAATTTAAATTGCATTTTCCTTCTCTGTAAATAGCCTATTTCCACCCACAAAAGTTGTATTTTGAAAGTATTAGTATGGGTATGTGTATTTTTTTTTATCTTAGATTTTAGTTTTCTTGAAGACTTTTGAAGATTATTTTTCAAAATGGTTTGCATTTTCTTAGATCTGTCTTTGCAGTTGCTCATGCATGTATGCTGACTGAAAAAAGAAGCATGACAGCTTGCCTTTAAAAAGCAAAATTGAGGTGCAAAAACATGGCAGAATTTTTTTAATTTGAATTTCATGAGCCTCCAATTCATAAACATATCAATTCTTTCAGATGTCTCATATACTAAATATCACCAAAATTTCCAATGTTTTTGAAAAATATTGATAAAGTATGTGTCCAGAAAACTGCTATTTGCATAGGACAAGATGGTTGATATTTGGTCATAATGAGTAAACTATCCAGTCTGATTCTGAAGTACCTTTTGGTACAGCAGAACCTTTTATGAGTGACCACCCTTATGAAAATCACCTGTCATTAAAGACCATCATTTAGGTGGCCGTAGCCACCTAAATGATGGTCTTTAATGACAGGTGGCACTTTTGCCCTTCAAGAATGCTCTTGAGAGAGCGCCTGTCTATTAACCCTTTCCTCGCCAAGATGTACATTTATTTCTCAAATCTGTTTTCACTGAATGACCGAAAGCCACAATAGTCCAAAGAACAAAGTGCTCTCAGCAAGAGGCATAGATCGATCCTCATGAGCCCCCACAGTCGCTAATTGCAAGAGGCATAGATGCTCATGAGCCCCCGCAACTGCGGGGGCTCATGAGGATCTATGCCTCTTGCAGTTAGACCGCGTTTGCTTTTTCTTGGCAGTGAACGGATTAAGACCAATTGTTTCTTGCAAAAAAATGAGGTTCAACTGTACCAACGTCTGGAATTTGTTTCCTGTCTCAGACAGCCACAAGCGGTAAATTTTTATTTCATTTTGACGACTTTTAGTTCCATCGACTGCGCATGCAATATCTAACTACTGCATGAAGAGTGAAAACTTCATTGTTTCTGACTGCAGCAACATCAAAAGGGCACGTTGTCTCAGGAACAGCATCATATCGAAATGCAGGTCAACCGCGGTATAGCGCGCACCAGTATATTGCCGCAAAATCGTGTATACAGCAGTGGCTAATGTCTGGCTCCCAAGTGGATGCCCACTAAGCGAAAGGTCCTCAGGCTGACATCAGCTTTACTTCTGTGCACAGGCCAACTAAAGCTGACGTCAGCCAGTGACCATGTTTTCTTACCGATGTTTTTTTCGTAAGAAGCCTGTGTGTGATTTTAGCACTACATCAGCTCATTGAAGGCACCTTGCTTCAATAGCTGCGGAAGTGTCGTATAGTGTTGCCAGCGGCAACGCTATACGACACTTCTGCAGCTATTGATGCTGGGTGCCTTGAATGAGTTAACTCTTTGGCTGTCAATAGCTTTTTTAGTTGCGATGATTCCTGCAGGACAGCCAAAGGTAACACATGATGATATTGCTGTCCGACTTTATGGCTCCTGTACAGCTCTATGCTGCGGTTGACTTGTACCAGTAGCAAAACCATACCATTGTGCTTTCATTCATGCAGTTTGTGACATTCATTTACAGATGCATTTTCCCATGTACAACCATTTTTCTCAGACGATTTTGTATGCATGCAGCTTCAGTGTACAGAAACTGCATAATTATTAATTTCTGCTGCGTAGGTGTCTGTAAAAACAAATATCTTTATTATCGTTTATTTCTGTATGTACACCTGTTTTTGTGTCCAGGATTTGTACAAAACCAGCTTCAGAATACTGGTAATGCATTATGTTTCAGAAAAGGTTAATTTTTGTTGTGTATGTGTGTACGTTATATTTTTTAAAAATGTCTTTTTATGCTGTTGCTTAGCTTCTTTCGACACTATATTGCTAGCAGTAATTACGCTTGTGATTTGAGTTTTGCAACGCGGCATTCCAGCAACAATGTTCCATTGTATTTGCACACACCCCCCTCCACCCTCTTTTTCAAGATTTGCTTGTTTTTCTTCTTTCCCATCACATCATATTTATTCCCGACCCAGCAGAGGAGGTAAATTCTGCTGTCTGGTGTCCCCTCAAGGCTTATACAGCTTCTTCTGGGGCCCAGTTGCATGAGTAAGCTTAGCCCTGCTCCAGCCACTAAGCAAGGTGCTCCGCTATAGCGGAGCACCTTGCTTAGTGGCTGGCGCAGGACTAAGCTCACTCATGCAACTGGACCCTGGAGCATGAAGAAATAAAAAAGAAAAAAACAAGCTTCAGAAAAATGAGCAAAACAGTGTGTTTATTTCTTTTGTCGGTCATTTCCTTTCGCATTTTACACACAGGTCGGGATGCCACCACCTTACACTATGAAAAATCCTGACCTAAAGTTGACTGCACGTAGTTGACTATTGCTCCTGGAGTGCGGTGGATTCCATCTGGGTGTCTCGCACCAGTGGCTTGTTGGAAACAGCTGGCAATTTTGTGTTGTCTTTTGTTCCTACTTGTGATTGACTATGATGTTTAGATGGCCAGAATGTGCGTTTACGTACATTAATTAATTTGTTACCATGTGGTATATTTGTTTTTTTGGTACTGTGTTGTCTTAGTTGGCTAGGTTTAGAATGTAAAGGTAGATTAATTATTTTGTGACTGTAGTACACATATCTGTCTCGGGCGCAAGTTTTCCAGTGAGATGTAGGCACCAAGATTTTTCCCAATGGCAAAGCCAACATAACTGACCTTGTTTACACATGGTAGCTCCATTAGATTTTGTCTCACCGCCTTGTGCCGTGAGGTCTGAAATCAGAGACCAGCACACAGATGTTTGTCTTTTCCCTCCATGATGGTACAGTCAGGCCCACCAAAACAACCGCCAAGCTAATCTGGCACTACCCTTGAATTATCATGGTCAGTCCATCCCTGCAACTGGTACATAGTCGTTAGAGAAATGGGACCTTGGGGCTAAAAGGGTTAAACAGGTAAGTCACCTGTCTAAGCAGACCATGCATTTTTTGTCCCATGTACCGAAGGTGACCACTTTTATGATGGTCTCTCAGGAGGTCATCCAACACAGGTATGACTGTGCCTCAAACCATTTCTGACATGTTTGACTGTCAGAAATCTCATTCTGTGATGAAAATGTTGAGAGCCGTCCCAGGAAATGTTAACCCTTTGGCTGTCGGTAGTGGTTTATGTCGCGATGATTTCTACGGGATCATCACGACCGCTACTGACAGCCAGAGGGTTAATTAATGCATTACACCAAAGTTAACCCCTTTGTGCATGCAGCCATTGGCACTGTTTACAGTACAGGTGGCTGCATGGACAAGAGGGTTTAAAGATATTGTTGTTTTAAGCTGTTCAAAGGTATTTAGTGTCCGATTCCAGACTTTAATGCCAGCGTTTTAAACAAATTTACCCTTTGTCTGTTGGGAGCGTATTTGGTGCAGGAATCACCTCGATCAAACAAGCTACCAGCAGCCAATCGTTGCTGCACATAGAACCATTCAAACATACGTAATGTTGAATTCCTTTACACCAGTATATTTAGAGTTGGCTTCAGAGTTGGAAGAAGCACTGTAGAGCAGATTTTCAACTGCCGCGTCCTGATCGAGAAACATCTGCAGCATCAGCGCGAACTCTACCACAACTTCATTGATTTCAGGAAAGCATTTGATCGCGTCTGGCACGACGGACTCTGGCAAGTCATGAGATCGTTCAACATAGAGGAGGGACTGATCCAAATGATAAAAGCGCTTTACAAGAACGCCTGCAGCGCGGTTCTACTTAACAATCAGTCAGGCGAGTTCTTCAGGACGACGATCGGTGTCCGTCAAGGATGCCTGCTCTCTCCTGTCCTTTTCAACATATTCCTGGAGAAGATCATGCAGGAAACCCTCCACGACCACCATACTTCAATCTCTATTGGTGGCAGATCCCTGTGCAATCTTCGATTCGCAGACGACATTGACCTCATGGCAGGCAGCAATAGTGAGCTCCAAAACCTGACAGACAAACTTTCAAGTAGCGCAGGGTCTTATGGCATGGAGATCAGTACGGATAAAAGCAAAGTGATGATCAACACCACAAGCGACAGCAGCAGCAATATTCACATGAATGGCCAGAAGCTAGAAGAGGTCAATAGCTTCAAGTACTTGGGAGCCACCCTGTCCAAAGACGGTAGTTGCATAGCAGAGATCCGTATCAGGATAGGTACAGCAACATCCGCAATGGCCAGGCTGGACAGGATATGGCGAAGTAACTCCATCAGCTTCACCATCAAGTACAGGCTTTACAAGTCCCTCGTAGTGTCTATTCTACTCTACGGCTGTGAGACTTGGACACTGCTTGCAGACTCAGAAAAGAAAATCCAGGCCTTTGAGAACAAGTGCCTGAGGAAGTTGCTCCGCATCTCGTACCGCGAGCACAAGACCAACGAATATGTACGGAGCATCGTCACTTCCCTGGTGGGCCCACATGAACCCCTTCTGGCAACTGTGAAACGGCGCAAGCTTGCTTGGTTTGGCCACGTGACCCGACACAACACCTTGTCCAAGACTATCCTCCAAGGCACTCTCGAAGGAAGTCGTCGGCGAGGTCGTCAGAGAAAGAGTTGGGTCGCAAACATAAAAGAATGGACCGAACTCGAGATGCCAGACTTGCTTGCCACCGCCCAAAATAGAACTCAGTGGAGAGCACTGTCTGTTGCTGCTGCCTTTCAGTCCCCCCAACGCCCAGTTCGGGCAAGGGACTGATGATGATGATGATGATTTATTCACATACAGGTCATTCTCAGTAATGCGTGCATCAGAATATTGTTGATGCAACTGGCCAACCTCATACAGCACAACCTGTTTTGAGTGGCCACCCTTGCAAGAGATCCCCTGCCATTAAAGACCATCATTTAGATGCCTGTAGCCACCTAAATGATGGTCTTTAATGAAAGGTGACACGTTTCGCCAATGTCTTTTATGAGCAGTTTAGTCTTGTAATACGGTGATTGCTCACAGCATGCTCTGCTGTGTCTGACATACAAATGTGTCTCAGATACGAAGTTCTACAGTTACACAGACTATATCATGGAATTATTTGTAACAAGTCTTGGCTCCAAAGTCACCGTCGGGTGAGCAAAACGCCGACAGGCTTAAAGGCTCGCACGTGCCACATTATACTGAGGCTAATTGGGAATAACGTAATTATTTCATTCACGAGATACACGATATTGGCTGAATGTTTTGTGATTTTCATGTTAACCCTGTCAGGACTGATTATGTGTGTATACTAAAGTGCTAGTGCTTAGGCTGGGCTATAAGTACACATGCACGTTTGATTTAAGATAATATCATTTTTTTTCTTTTTCGAGTCCTTCTTAACCCATTTAGCCCCGACGTCCCACAGCGGGAGGCGGATTGACCACGATAATTCAAGGGTAGTGCCAGATGAGCTTGGCGCCTGAAGGCGCCAAGCTCATCTGGCACTACCCTTGAATTATCGTGGTTGATCCACCTCCTGCAGCTGGCACAAAGTCGTTTCGCAACACCTCTAAAATGTAGGAAATGAGGACCTGGGGTTAAATGGGTTAAACATGACTGGAGTCTAAAAGTGTGTTTTCCCTTCTTCAAGCTTTTGTTCAAGCAGAAACTGTAAAACAGAGTACAATCGGGTCTCAGGAATTTGTATATTGTGGCGGCAAGCAGAGACGTGTATGTAATGTTCCGTATATGGCACTGATAAGGGTTACTCACAAACCAGATAGGTGAGGCTAGCGCTGGCAGAATTGTACAACAAACCAAGGGGAATTACTCAGCGCTGGACAACAGTTAGATCCCCTGCCCCCACCTATCAGGCACCCAATCGCCAGCCCACAGAGAAATACGCAGGTATAGAATAAGACGATCATTTGCATCTTATGCAAATGATCGTCTTATTCTATACCTGCGTATTTCTCTGTGGGCTGGCGATTGGGTGCCTGATAGGCGGGGGCAGGGGATCTAACTGTTGTCCAGCGCTGAGTAATTCCCCTTGGTTTGTTGTACTGATAAGGGTTAACATTCATAATTGTGATTAGATGAATTTTAGTGATGGGAACGTAGAGACCGATTGTCTTCCTCGATTCACTGCCTCGATGATTAGTGTATCGAAGACAACCAATGTGTAGAATGTACATGTACTCCTGCCATGCATATAATTATGTCATAGAAAATAAATGTACAGGAATTTAAACTTACTGGATTTTAATGAAAATATTCTGTTTAACACATTCGAGGCACTCTGCTTTCGGAGGCACGGCTTTATACCTCGTACCTGGATGAAGCAGGTGTCAGAGTTAACACATTCATCCTCCAAAGACACCACAGCAGAAGATGGATCAGCCATGATAGTTCAAGGGTAGTGCCAAATTAGCTTGGCGCCTATGGGCGCCAAGCTAATCTGGCACTACCCTTGAACTATCATGGCTGATGCATCTCCCTCAGAGACGCATTGCAAAGTTGTGAAAGTCATCGGGTGCGATTGAGCGAATAGTTGAACACTGGCATTGCTAATATAAATTATTTCAACACCGGAGCATTTGTATTTGTATATGCATGTGTGTGTGTGTTTGTGCGTACTTTGCATTTTGTCTGTGTGTGTTTGTGTATCTTGGGGCAACAAACACTTAATCAGGACGTGCCTGCGCTTTGCAAGTGAACAAAATAGAAGATTGTCGCCAACCCCCCCCCCCCCCCCCCCCCCCCCCCTCTTTTGCTCGTGAGTATACACTACTGTGCTGTACTTGTCCTTTCTAATGGTGTTTCTTTCTTTCTTGCCAATTTCTTTGCATTTTACACGCTTGCCAGTCTCTTTTTTTTTTTTCATCACACTTTCAGAGGTCCCAGCTACACTCTTCCTACGTTAACATACTGACGAGTTCAGTGTTCAGTGTTTCCGATGATTCCAAAGATGTTGCATTTCTTTCGCTTGTCAGTATATGTATGCTTTTGCTCAGCAGGGGGAAGAGCAGGGCTGTGAATAGAAGTGTGTGTGTGCGTGCATGCATGTTTGTGCTTGCAGTGACGGAAAACACAAACATCTATCCAGTAAGACTGAAGTTGACACGATCATATACTTTGTAGCACACTGTACCTATAAAGTAAACTGTGCTGTGTTAAACTGTACATGGTGTACACTGTCCTGTGTTCAACTGTTCACAGTGTACACTTTCCCATGTTACCTTCTTTACCCCAAAGCCGCTCTCCCCAAATTTTGGTGTTGCCTAACAACTGTGTACCAGTTGCAAGAGATGGATTGACCATGATAATTCAAGGGTAGTGCCAGATTAGCTTGGCGCTTTGATAATTCAAGGGTAGTGCCAGATTAGCTTGGCATTTTGATAATTTACGGGTAGTGCCAGATTAGCTCGGCGCCTGAAAAAGCTAATCTGGTACTACCCTTGAATTATCGTGGTCACTCCACCTGCTGTAGGGCGTCGGGGCTAAATGGGTTAATTTATATCACATTTTCCCAAGTCTGTCTTGATACTATGAACTAGGATCTAAAAGCCAATTTCTTTCCAAACAATGGGCCAGTTCACGGCCCTTTAACCCTTATCATTTGAAATACACAGTGTGTGAAATAAGTTTGACTAAAATAGTTCAAGGGTAGTGCCAGAATAGCTTGGCACCTCTAGGCGAAAAGCTATTCTGGCACTACCCTTGAACTAAAGCCATTGGTCTATAAAGCCATTGGTCTATATCCTTATCTGTAAGTACTATAAATTATAATATTATAATATAATATAATATTATAATAATGTAGCTTGCAAATGGCAGTGTACAGATTTGAAGCCGTTAGTCTTGGTATGATGTGGGTGGAGCAGGCACTCCCGTAACATGCGAAGCTTGAAACGCTTGATAGAAATTAACAAAGGGCGGTGCGCAAATGTATGCACTTTAACACAAGATGGTGTACCCTGTGTTCAGTTTAGCCCTTTTAGCCTCAACACCCTGCAGCAGGAGATGGATTGATCATGATAATTCAAGGGTAGTGCCAGATGAGTTCGGTGCGTAAATGATCAATCCATCTCCTACAACTGGTACATAGTTGTTAGACAATGCCTCCAAAAGTTTGGAAATGCGGCCGTGGAGTTAAGAGGGTTCACACAGGACAGTGTACCTTGGGTACAGTGTCCTGAAAATATATGATAGTGACCACTGCAGCTCCAGTCAGCCCACACACAGCTATGCATGAGTCAAATGTGGCTGAAGCCAGCCTGATGACCTTTTTGAGGACCGACTATGAACTACTGCATGGTTTTCATTCCAAAAAAAACAGAAGAGACACCCAAACTTTTGACTACATTAAAAAACACAGGAGACTTCTGAACGTATGACATCGAGTTTAATAGTTATGTACCAACCAGAATGAGTAAGTAACAAATGTCATCAAACTTATTTTACAGAGGTTATTCCGGCATATCGCAAGTTTATAGTCCTGGATTACTGAAATCACAAGTAGAAAATCACAAGGAAATGCTCAATACACCAACTGGGAAAGGAAAGTACAGGTATTAGAGTAAAGTTTAACCCTTTGGCTGTTGGTAGCACTTTTCATTCAGGTGACTCCTACAGGAATCTCAACAAAATACGCTACCGACAGCCAAAGGGTTAACCCCTTTGTGCATGCAGCCACTGCTACTGTAGATACTACCAGTGGCTGCATAGACAAGAGAGTTAATGGCGTCAAGAAATTTTCTGTTCCGTTTATTCACAGCGAAAGATTCTGTAACGAAACGGGGAGAGAGGTGTAACAAAATGTTAACATGAACATAATACAGTTTTGTATCAAATACTGTAAAACATCAATACCCTACTGTATACAGTTAAAACGTTCATCATAAAGATAATTGAATTTATAAACAGAAATCATAAAATCGAATCCACTTTAAATGCATTCAGTGTTTCAGTTAACCCTCATAAGCCCACGGCTGCATTTCAAACTTTTGGAGGTATTGTCCAACGACTATGTACCAGTTGCAGGAGATGGTTTGATCATGATAATTTAAGGGTAGTGCCAGATGAGCTCGGCGCCTAAATGCGCCAAGCTCATCTGGCACTACCCTTGAATTATCATGATTAATCCATCTCCTGCTGCAGGGTCCCGGGGCTACATGGGTTAATAAAAATACTATCCAGATCCAAACATAGGTGTGACTAAATGCAATTGTTGTTCTAATTTGTAAAGCATAAGATGCTTGTATGAAGCTTGCGATGTTCACAAAAGATAAATACTGAAAGTACCAACAACAAAAAATTATAAAACTTTTTTTTTCAAAAATAAAAAACAAAAAGAGATAGGGGTGCAAATTATATTATAAAGAACAATTCTGTGGATGGGAAATAAGGAGAGGGGTGGGTAAGGAGAGGGTGTGGGTAGGGGGGGGGGGGGGCTGGGTGGTTTTGAACAATTGTGTACACTAACAATTAACACACAAAACTGTATCATTGCACAATATTTTCGATTGTCTTTTAGCAACTCAAAAACCAAGCTGCATAAATGCAGTACATGTATGAGCCATTTCATCCACGACTTAGCTTTTCGACGACAAAAGTACACACAAACCAAAATAAACATCTAAAAATATTTGACAATTTTCACCTGTTTGTTCGACTACGACATCAGATAAATTTAACCTACCCTGCATCTAAAACACTGCAAAACCCTCCTGTGCATGCAGCCAATGGTATTGTTTCCAGTACCTGTGGCTACTGGTAAACATATCAGTGGGTGCGTGCACATGGGTGCTTAACCCATAAAATCCTGAGGTTGAATTTCTTCAGATCTGTCAGTTGTCCTATGATTACAGCTTAAGAGACAGACTGACCATGATAGTTCAAGGGTGGTGCAAGGACAGCTTGGCGCCAAGCTGTTCTGGCACCTCCCTTGAACTATCATGGTCAAATGTATCTCATGTTAAAGTGTATCAGGACTTCAAGGGCTAACAGACTGGGACCATGCCTGACTATTCCAAACACAATGCACCACTACACCTCAAAATAAAGCTGCTATGATTACAAAATAAACCTGACCCACAATCACAAAACCATACAATTTAAACTAAATGCTGTCACCATCAGTGTTAATTTAATACAAATATTGTTATTGTAAATAGTGAAAAAATGAATACTTAAAACAAGTAATGTAAGAAAAAGTAACACAACATTTGACCACACAAATTAATTCTCTTTTAGTTTAACCATGTTGAATGCTACAATTAAGACTGTTTATACATTGTTGTTGAATATACAAGCTAACAACCCTGGCCAAAAGTCACATCTTCATCCTCTGATACCAACACTCTACAAATCAACACAACACATCAATCACCAACTAAATGTGTTAACATTCAAGTTCTGATAAATATCAAAGTTTAGATCTAATGATGTTCAGATCTAATAACTCATTCGTGATGAGCCGCATCCAGATACACAGCTTTATGTCGTGTATCCGGTTGCAGCTCGCCACGAATGAACTAATCGGTGCTCGTCTGTGATAGGAGACCTTGTGTCTCCAAGCCTTAACACATTTTGCTCAAGGACTGAAACCTGCAAATTTTGAAGTTGCCCCCATGAAGACGGTGTTACACTTCTGGAAACAGATCGAGCGTGATAGTTCAAGGGTTGTGCCAAAATAGCTTGGCGCCTATGGGCGCCAAGCTATTCTGGCACAACCCTTGAACTATCACGCTCAATCCATGTCTTGCCGTGGCGTGTCAGGAGTTGAAGGTCCAAATCCACACACCATTACACACACTTGAGTACTTACGCCATCTATCGTGACAAAAACAAAATACAATTCAATAAGAGCTTAATGTAAAAAAAAAAAACAACCAGAAACACAATTAAGGCATCGATTTTGTGCATACAATTTTGTGCATCTCAACATTTACAAGTCGACCCACAGAAGCAAGCAGATTAAAAAGTGTACTATGGGCAACCCCCCGCCCCAAAAAAAAAAAAATGGGCTAGAAGAAATTGCCCGTGGTGCTAGAAAAATGGCAAATATAATGGTAGCCCACCCAGCAAGAACATTAAATAATATTCATCTGTGACAAAAACCAACAAAGTTGCTTCAAGAGATGCCCCTCCAACATTAAAAGAACCAAAAAAATTGCCCTGTATATTAGCCCTGTGAGTGTCAGTAGTGTCGGCAGTGGTTACAGTCACGATGATTCCTGTCAGAATCATCGCGACTATAACCACTACTGACACAAAGGGTTAACATGTCGACTATTAGAGCAACGAGTGAGTAATGCCCGTATATAGCAGAATGAGAATACAAACACGTCGCATCAACTACCGGTAACAAGTACCGACATGCAAAAGCAGTTGTAGGGAGAGGAAACAGGACTATTGAGGAAACAGGACTATTGAGGAAACAGGACTATCAACATTTGTTAACCCATTCCATCCTGAGGCTGATTTTGTGAAATTTGCTTACTGCCCTGTGGAGACTACATTAACACAGATTTAGTTGACGGATCAACTGTTTTAGTTCAAGGGTGGTGCCAGAATAGCTTGGTGCCCACGGCGCCAAGCTATTCTGGCACCACCCTTGAACTGTCATAGTCGAATTTATTTCAAGCAAGAGTGTGTCAGGATGAAAGGGTTAATTGTCAAGATGAAAAAGCACATAATCTGCTTTTTTCAATCTACTAAGCATGATTGACCGTAATAGTATAAACATTAACCCCCTTGTGTACACAGCCACCGGTACTGTGAACAGTACTGGTGACTGCATGCACCAGAGGGTTAATTGCAAAAGCTTCATGAACTGAGCATTGACCGCAAGAACACTTGCCCATAAAATAGCCAATATTTATTTGGGACTTTATACTGAAAACGATTATCAAGAATAAGCCATAGACTATGCGCATATGCATGAAATCTTTGTATGTACACAAACTATACCAAGCTCTAAATTTTACCACTTTTCTACACAGAATTACATGACCTTTTGAAAATGTCAGTACTCTGCAAAATTCCATCATTTCCTTGTTACCACAATATGAAAGTGAACATACCCTGATATTTTCTTGCACACTCTACAGATCTACATGGAGAAAATCAAAATAATCCTGTAATTAATAAGCAGACTGTAGATCATCTTACATGCTGTGAATGTTTATAACACTTCTGCATTACAATTTCATGTCATCAAATAATTTCAAATTCTGCCCCCCCCCCCCCCCCCCCCCCCCCCCCCCTTGTTCATATCAGCTGAGCTCTATCTGATCACCAAACATTTAACTATTTAACCCTTTTGGCTGTCGATAGCGCGTTCAGTCAAGGACATTCCTGTCAGAATCACCCCAACAAAAATTGCTAACGACAGCCAAAAGGTTAAAATTTTCTGTTTAAAAGATAAACACTGATCACATTGGTAGAGTGCAGTAAAGTGACAAAATCTAAACATTATAGACCTTTGTGCACGCAGCTGTTTTCAACACCATTGGCTGCATGCACAAGAGGTTAACAAACACACACAGAAAGACGTAGAATCTCATTAACTCATTCGAGATGTGCCTCTTCCAGGAGGTGGCACATCTCGAATGAGTTAACAGTCGATGTTTAAGCAGAGAACCCTCGGGAAGCACAATAAGCTATCACATCTGCGCAACATGGGAACAAGCAGAGGTCAGCGCTGACAAGATGTTACAAACTTCAAATGCCACTATATTAACCCTTTGGCTGTCAGCAGCAGTTATAGTCTACTTCTACCGACACCCAAAGGGTTAACAGAAAACACAAATGATGTTTCACTCAGTCAAATTTTAACCACCTTGTGCATCCAGTAATTTTACAATACTAGTGGATCATTGCACACAGATGCTTATGACGAGTTTTACAATGTTAGCAAGCGTCTAATATGAATTCATTAACAAAAAATTGTAAGATCTGTGGGGAAGAGGGGTGGATTGGCCACAATAGTTCAAGGGTGGTGCCAGAATAGCTTGGCACCTTCACCAAGCTATTCTGGCACCACCCTTAAACTATCATTACCCTTAAATTAACATGACTGAAAAGCATGACAGTTCATGGGTGGTGTCAGATCAGCTTGGCGCCTTCCCAGTCACCAAGTTAATCTGGCACCACCCTTGAATGAACATGACCAGTCTATCTCTTGCTGCGGCATCTTAGGAGTACATGTGCTAACAGTAGGTATGCACAGTAAGTTATTGGCTCAAGCATGAAAACCATGTAAGCTTTACGCTCTGAATTTCGTACAAATATAAAAGGCATTTCACGAGAAAAAGACTGCACATAAACTCACAAGGAAAAACAAACATGTTCAGTTCTTGGGAGAATTAGGGGCAAGCTGAGTTATGGGGGGATGGGGTGGAAAACAGAACAGTACACAGGTAAAAAATGAAAGGAATGGGGTGGGGGTGTTTTTTTTTTTTTTTTTTTTTTTTTTATTGGGAGGGGGGTGGGGGTGGGGGGGAATGGGGGGGGGGGGGGGGGGGGGGGGTTTGCAAAAAAAGTTGCTGAAACAGGTACAGGAGGTTTTGTCCATGTCAAAATTTATAACAGCAGCAGCAGACGTTTATCACAATACAAACAATTTCTCTCATTCTGTACAATCACACAGTTCCTAAAGCAAAAACATTTGATCTAACTAACAAAATTGTAAACAAAATTGTAAAGTTAATGTAAGTCAATTAAAAACAAGCTCTGCAAAAAATGAAATATAAAACCAAAAAAAAACAACAACAAAAAACCAAACTAATGATAAAATCTAATGCACACAGATCACAGTGGTTATGGGTTAACATTAACACTAACGCATACAGGCCAACACCTATCTGCATGCTTCCACCAGTACTGTAACAGTATAGCTATATGCACGAGGGGTTAATTTCCTAACTTAGCAACTAAAAAAAAAAGTGTATGTGCAGGTCTGTGATTTTGGACCTTACAGCTGCACGCTGTAAAGTTCACATTCTCAGAACAGCGTATGTGTGCACACAAAATGTGACACTACAGTGTGAAAAGTGATAGCATCGGGTCTTGTGCATGACAAGCTCGCCTAACCCATTCGAGACATGCCGCCTCCGGATACGCGGCTGAAGCCGCGTATCCGGAGGCGGCACGTCTCGAATGAGTTAAGCATATGAACATAAACTAATCCTCATTAGCACAAAAAGAACACAATTTACACATGCTGCATAATTATATAATTGACATGACAGTAACGATGGCTGCATGCACAAGAGGAGGGGGGAAGGGCTGTGAGCACTGTTATATTCAACCCTTTGGCGGTCTGTAGCACATTTTGCTGTGACGAGTCCCACAGGAACCATCACGACAAAAAGTGCTACGGACCGCCAACAGGTTAACCCTTTGCGTGCTACTGACGATACCATTTAGCACAAAAAGGCGTTTAGTTACGTGTCTTTTCCACTGAGCAGTATCATCAGCAGCAGTTAAGGGGTTAATCAAATAGACAGCACACATAACGACACAGGCCGTGCGCACAAGTAACACTCTGGTTGTCTGCAGTGGTTTTTGTTGCAATGATTCCTGCAAATGATTCCTGCAGGAATCATCGCGACAAAAAAGCGCTACCGACAGGCTTAAAGGTTACACAAGCCATGCAGTTACTGACTATATTGCACCAAACGAGTCCTTTTCCAGATTATTGCACACACAAAAAAATAATCATAGGTATATTATTAAAAAAAACTAACGTTAACCCTTTGGCTGTCAGTAGTGGTTTTTGTTGCGATGGTTCCTGCAGGAATCATAATAATAATAATTAGCGCATTAAATAGGCGCTTTATCCCAATTGAAAATCGGCTCATAGCGCCGCCGCGAACTGAACCCAACAAGCACGCTCACGAGAATCACGCGCATTCACTCACACACTGTACATAAACACAGAACATTCACGTGGTGCTAAGGGCAAGCTCAAGCGAGCTACTGTAGTTTTTGGAAATTCAAAATCGTTTGTATTTGAAATTTGATTAAGTGGGCTGAGACTGATACCAAAGTCGTGGGGGAGGAAAGAGCCGGAGTACCCGGAGAAAGAACCCCCCGACGGTCCGCCCGAATTAACGGTGACACTTACTAGACAAAAACTGCTACTAACAGCCAAAGGGTTAAATTAAGCTAGTTTATACACTTAAAATAATCATACGTATTATCGTAACAAACAATGTTACATGATGTAAGTTTACAAATGTAAATAACCAAAAATGCCATCATAAGAAACAATGTTACATGTTAGTTTACAAATGTCAAATAATTGTAATTATTATAAGGAACAATTTTACTTTACACGTTAGTTTACAAATTTCAATAACCGTAAGTATAATCTTAATAATAAACGACGTTACATAAACAATGATTTTAGTTGACAAAATTCACACTGTACAGCAGAATCTCTCCTGAGCAATAGCATGCGAACGAAAAACGTAATATTCAATTCGATCTGACACACTGAGGCTGTACGGGTTGACTGACTAACTGATGACTTAGAACTAAATGCCGTGGGAGCAACAATAAACAGGAAGAAAACAAAAAAGGCAGTAACTCCATTTTTGCAAAAAGCAAGATTTTCCTGCTACGCAATGAAAATCTCGCTATCTCACATTAGAGAGTATCAGGACTCACAGTGATCTGCTCCATGGCAGGCTTTGATTGCAAAAATTTGCCGATACAATGAAATATGTCTGTTGTCTTGCCTCTCAGCTAAGACTTTTCTACCCTTCTTTTCACAATCCATTTACTGCTTGGAGGAGGTAATTTGAAAGATTTCAGGATGCAGATGATGCCAGTCTCTGACAGCGGGAAACATAGAATCTCATGAGTACTTTCGGCCTGTAGGGACTCATGAAAATGTACGTCTCTTGCAGACAAATGGAGTAAGATGACAGCCTTTCTTCAAACTAGCTTGATGTCTTGATGAGCCTCGACTTGTTTTTGACACACAGGTTTGACTCCTCAGCTAGCTGGGTGTCAAAATCAATCTCAACTCGTAAATCATCACCAGCCATGTTTTAGTGAATACTATACTGATGAGCAAAAGAAATGCGACAATTCTGGCATCATCGGAATTCTGGATAATCGATGATTCCAAAATTGTCGCATTTCTTTTTGCTCATCAGTATAAGTGTTTCTGATGATTCCAAAATTGTCACATTTCTTTTGCTCGTCAGTATGGTACAACATCGCATGTCTTGACTTTAAGATCAGCTTGAAAAAAAAATGTAACGGTAAAAAAGTCCTGGTCTATTTTCAATGCCTGATCAGTTTTGAAAATGTAAGAAAATGCAAGTTAATGTACAAATGCAGATTTTACAGTCAATATATCTTAATGTACAAACACGTAAAAAAGCTAGACACGCATAAAATTATGTACAGAACTAAACTTTAGAGAAGTACACTCATGCAGGCCTTCACACTGTGAAGTAGGTACATGTACAAACAGCCCCTCGGGCATGTGTCCACTGGCACTGTGAAAAGCACTGGTGGTTGCATACACAAAAGGGGGATTAACCCGTTGGCTGTCGGTAGCGCTTTCTGTCGCGATGATTCCTGCAGGAATCATCGCGACAGAAAGCGCTACCGACAGCCAAAGGGTTGCACTGCGCAGTTTTAGTCCATAAACAGTCAACGTGAACACAGCCTGGCTTCTTAACAATCAGTAACCGA
Organism: Semisulcospira habei; assembly: GCA_036245525.1. Taxonomy (NCBI): domain Eukaryota; kingdom Metazoa; phylum Mollusca; class Gastropoda; family Semisulcospiridae; genus Semisulcospira; species Semisulcospira habei. Next base: position 166,301,846 of record BTPG01000001.1, on the reverse strand, counting down.
TACAGAGTAAGTCCAACAGTAACAGTGTCAACAAAATTAGGTTTAGACCTCACCTTCAATACATTAACCGTTTGGCTATTGGTAGCGCTTTTCGTCACGGTGATTCCTGTAGGAATCACCGTGACAAAAAGCGCTACCGACAGCCAAAGGGTTAACCTTCAGGTGCATGTCAAGCAGGCATCAGTACCATATTCGGCAAAGCGCCGGCAGCTGTATGCACAAGGGGGTAAAGGCGTAAATCTACCTCGATGTGAATTCACCGACACGTTCGTGCTATTTCTAGTCCATCTAGACTTTTCAGCTGGGTGGGTTCACGCCTAGGCACATTTATGCTGTATTTATGTACGGGTGGCTGGAATTGTAGCAGCGTAAATCTACACCATGATAGTTCAAGGGTGGTGCCAGGACAGCTTGGCGCCCTGAGGCGCCAAGCTGTCCTGACACCACCCTTGAACTATCGTGGTCAAAATTATCTCACGTATTTTGATCAAATTTATCTTGTGTTAAAGTGTATTGTGTAGAGGACAAAGGGTTAGGGATGCAAATGATGCCAGGTCTCTGACAGCGGGGAAAAATAGATTCTCACGCGTTACTTCAGTCTGCAGGGGCACATGAGAATCTCTGTCTCTTGCAGACACTACGACAAAAATGCTTTGGGTCCCCTTTAACACGCAAGGTAGATTTTTGCTTAGAGCAAAGCTAACCCCTCCTGCTTCGGTAACTAGAATCCCTAACATCCTCATCGTCAGACTTTCATGCAATGATCGAGCCACATCAAAATGCCGCCATTGTACAGAATCTCACGAGCTCCTAAAATAAAGCAGAACCTGTTTTGAGTGACCACCCTTATGAGAGCGCACCCATCATTAAAGACCATCATTTAGGCGTCTTTTGCTCGTCCGTGAATATTTTTTGTATATGTGTGCGTGTGCCGCTGGTCCTTAATTTTTGAGCCGCAGACTAGAACACTCATGTGGATTTGAACTGACTGGTGCGAGCTGAGAATTTTTTTTTTTTATCATCACCTTGTCAGTCGACCACAACAACAAGACTAGCACATGTAGTCAAAACTGTACATTGAAAAAATGTTCCCAGTACCAGGTTTCAGGAAGGACAATCCTCTAGTTCGACCAGAGATTCTGAGTGCACGTTGTGTAAGAGTATTCCCTCGAAAGCGAAAGCAGGTGCATTTGCAATAAGCAAGCAGTCTCAGATTAACTCGCTTCCCTGCCACGAAAAGGTGAGCACCACATAACTGCAAGAGGCATAGATCCTCATGAGCCCCCGCGATCGCGGGGGCTCATGAGGATCTATGCCTCTTGCTGAAACCACTTTGTACCCATTGTTCGTGGGACAGCTGGAGCTATTGCGTTGAATTTGCACAGATTTCATACGTACAATGTACGATCAGTGGTAGTGTAAGGGTTAATAACCCATGAGGCTTGCTCTACCGTCCAATGCTCTTTTCTTGTGCAACTTGCATCATTTCTATGCAATCACAAGACACGTTAAAACACTCTTCTACATCAAGTAAACTGAAGAAGCCAAAAGCCCTTTACAAGCCTTCATAATAAAGCCATCACCAACTCATCTCAAATGCACTAAAAGTGTGATTTCTTAAAGGGGACCCGATGCCACCACCACATCTGGACTTATTTCGTAGTCTAACACAACAGGATCAGCGAGAAGAAAGAATGTTTGAAATTTGAGCATTAGTTCAGCCACAATATAGTATTTAAAAAAGAATTTGTGAGGTCATTAACTTTCCTCAACACTACATTGTAGAAGAGATATATTCATGATGTCATAAACGCTTTGGGTCCCCTTTAACAAATTAAATGCTAAGCCCAAAATTTAGCATTGTCCTCTGAAGACTACAAACCAGTTCAGGAGGTATATCGACCATGACAAATCATGGGCGGTGCCAGAGTAGCTTCTTTGGCACTTTTAATTATGACAGTTCTACACCACCCTTGAGCTATCATGGTAGATTTACTGTCTGTTCAGGTAGATGAACCGTGACAGTTTGTGTGTGGTGCCAGAAAAGCTTTTTTGGCATATCTAACAATAAAAATAATAATAATAATACCATTATTATATAGGCGCTTTTCTCAATTTTTGGGCGAATCGACTCAAAGCGCCGCGAACTGAAATCCAACACGCACACTCACGTAACAGACACGGATTTACGCCATTTAAGACAAACACAGAACAAGACAGATGAATGACCAGTTCAGCTACTTAAGTTACAGAGATTTTTTTTGATCGCTTGTATTTGAAATTTGTAAAGTGGCCTGAAACCGATACCAAAGTGTGGGGGGTGGGAGGGTGGGTGGGGGGTGGAAGAACCGGAGTACCCGGAGAAAGAACCCATGATGGTCCACCCGAATTAATGGTGACACTTCCCAGAGGAGAAAAGTCCGACGCCGGAACCCGGTATCGAACCTCGCACCTTTAGCATTGGTGGCAGGCGCCTTAACCACTGCGCCACGGACTGCCCCGAGGACAGTTCAAGGGTGGTGCCAGAATAGCTTGGTGCCTACAGGCACCAAGCTATTCTGGCACCATCCTTGAACTATCAATGTATCATGATCTATGTTCTGTCTCCTGTTCAAATGTGTCAGAGTTAAATGGTTAATCTAGAGCTAAATGGTTAATCTACAGATTCAAACTGCACACACGAAAAGCAGATCAATGACAAATACTGAAGCAAAATGTTGGCAGTATTGTAAACAGTACACACACCTGTACCCATGGCAGTAGTTGCGTGCTTACCACCTCAAAAAAGTCTGAGAAAAACAAACTGTCTGTGCGTATTTCTTTTTGGACATTTCGCAAACATATTCACCCCTCAAGCAAAAAAATTAGATACATGCAAAGCACACACTCGCAAAATCTTTTCTTTAAAGTGAAACCATTTTGGCATTATGCTATACAGTCAGTCATACTCTCTTCTAGAAAGTTCTAACATCTACCCTGTATGGCCCATGGCCCCGTGTGGGTAGACTGACAAGGGGCACATTCACACCACGATGTTCTGCTCTGTGACTTTGGTCCTTACAGCTCAGTCGTGAGGTCAAAATCACAGACCAGCACATATGTAGTACAGCTGACTCTTCTGCAACACGCAGGAAATGTTCTCTTTGGCAAAAAAGAATTTAACTCATGACATCCTGAGGACACCTTTTGAGACGTGCATCACAGTTCTGGAGAAAGATCGACCATGATACTTCAATGGTAGTGTCAGAATGGCTTGGCACCAAGCTATTTTGACACCACCCTTGAACTATCATGGCCAAGCCATCTCCTGTAGTAGCAGGTCAGAGCTTTATGGGTTAACCCCCTTGTGCATGCAGCCACTGGTACTGTTAACACTAACAGCACCGGTGGACACATACACAAGGCAGTTATTCAGTTAACGTTTAATGTTTGTCTGCAGCAAATTTTACGAGATATTCATGAGTTAGCGAGGAAAGTGTGACAAACAGAGAACAATCGTTCGTAGAAATAAAGACACACACACTTATGATTAACCCCTTCACTGCCAATAGCCACAAGCTGCGTTTCCACTCACTGTTAATTCAATGCCCAAGAGCACTATTCGCCCGAGTTACACGGATTCAAAACAGGGTCCGCATGAGGCCAAGAACTTCATGTGCCCCTGCATGTTTGAAATCACTGTAAAATCATCACCAGAGAACTAAGTACGTCCCAAAAATGCACAGCGTCAGCAAGGGGCACAGAACCTCATGAGCCCCCGCGCCTGCGGGGGCTCATGAGGTTCTAAGCCTCTTGCAGTTTTATTGTTTTCAGCTTCAGGTGCTCATGAGAATCTACGCCTCTTGCAACTGCACAGTGCTCATATTAACTCGGTAGTGAAGGGGTTAGCAGCTAAAACAGAATCGGCAGCACGTCTGCAACGCGTTTCACCAGAGGCTCAATAGTTTGCGAGGAAGGTCGGATCGACTGTCGACAGTTTGGCGGACAGGAAGGCGTGAATGCAAAAGATTAACGTCTGAAGGTCTGTGCACTCCAACTCCTGAAAAGAAAGGAAGACTACCCATCAAACCAAGGGATGTTAACCCTTTGGGTGTCGGTAGCAGCTTTTGTCACGATGATTCCTGTAGGAATCATCGTGACAAAAACCGTTACCAACACCCAAAGGGTAATGTTCAGTCTCTGAAAATAGTGGGAGTTTACCCATCAAACCCTGGGAGCTTGACTGTTCAAGTTTAAAACAAAACAAGTAAACTATATTGTATTAACCCTTTTAGCCCCTGATCCCCACAGCAGGAGATGGCCTGACCATGATAATTCAAGGGTAGTGCCAGATTAGCTTGGCGCCTTCAGGCACCAAGCTAATCCGGCATTAACCTTGAATTATCATGATCAAGCCATCTCCTGTAACTGGTACATAATCATTAGGCAACACCTCCAAAATTTGAGACATGGGACCTTGGGGCTAAAAGGGTTAAACAACATAAAGCACAAGATCGTCATCAACGTCCCTTCATTTGAAGATGATTTTCTGCTTCATGTGGTGCATTAAAAAAAACCAAGAAAGGCAAAGCCCTTATGGCTCACGCGTAGGACTGATCCACACATGTGCGACAATAAAGGGATGGCTTCTGCACCAACAAAATCCATGTTTTCTGTGGACTGGCAGTTGGATGCAATTAGGAAGAGGTCAAATCTTCTGTTTGTCCAGCAATGAGTGACCTTTCATAGTATCCAATGACCACTGATACAAAAAAGGGTGAGCGACTGCGGGGGCTCATGAGGTTCTATGCCTCTTGCAGTTGGGTGGTTCTGGCTGTGCCCCGGCAGTCAATGGGCCACACCTCAGTAGAAAGTGCCTTTGATCGAAGAAATGGAGAGAAATGACTTACCCTCGTGTCGACTTGTCGAGGGAGATCATTGTTGAACTGCAGTTTGAGTTTGCTACGCCCGTCGTCTGACGAGCCCTTCAGCTGTGCAAATCGGTATGTCCACAGGAAGCTCTGAAAGATAACAGCAAGAAAAAATATAATGATAATTCAATGGTAGTGCCAGATTAGCTTTGGCGCCTGTCGGCGCCAAGCTAATCTGGCACTACCGTTGAATTATAAATAAATGTTTGTTATATAGCGCAGGATCTCAAATAATAACGAACGTTCAGAAGGCATCACTTCAGAAGGCATCCAGTGAACAGCCTCAACTTTCAGACTGGCAAACGCAGCCACGTATCAGAAATGCTGCTGCTAAAATAGGCGCACATGCAGCAGAGGCTGCTCTGTACAACCACCCCAATGAGAGATCATCATTAACCCTTTCACTGTTGCAAAAAGTGAACACGATCCAAACGCAAGAGACATAGATCCTCATGAGCCCCCGCGACTGCGGGGGCTCATAAGGATCTATGCCTCTTGCTCAGACCAATTTGCATCCATGTTTCTTGGACGGTTTTGGCTTTTGGTCGTTGAATGAACAAAGATTTTAGAAACAAAATGCACATACAGCAACAGGGAAGGGGTTGAAGACCATCACTTCGGGGGCTGCATGCATTCAAAATACAAGCATGTTGAATAGTCTCCGAGAAAATGCCTACGTTATAGTTTATCATGGACGACGGACAGACCATGGATGGCCCAGTACGTAGACTCGACTGTGCTATCGCACGAGCTAAAAGCGTCACACTAACCTTGGTGTCGTGATCGTAGAGAGAGAACCCCTGGTCCATATCAAGTATCAGACCACACAACTTGCTGCGCCAGGTGCAGCCAAACGTCTTACTCTGGAAAACAGCAACAATTTCTGACACTGCTAAAGCTGTGAAACTGTGATATCTGCATGGCGCCATACTATAAATTTAAAAACAAGAAAGGCAAAGCCATTATGGCTCACGTGTATGACCAATTGTGTATATGTGTGACTTTTGTGACAAGGGCTGGCTTCTGCAGCAGCAAAATCTATGTTTTCTAAAAATGTAAGCATTTTTCACACATCTGTCAACCCCCTGTGCCCTTGACCTTTGTGATGAGTTGACTAAATTAGTATGCATAGGAAGGTGTTATCATCAGCTATCTTTGTACCAAATTTGGCTGAAAAAATTGCAAAAATGTTGGTAATACCTACAATTTTATCAAAAATAGCTATTTCTGACATATTTCCTGATCCCCTGTGACCTTGACCTTTGTGAAAGGTCACTCAAACTGGTATGTTTAGAAAGATCTTGCCACAAAGTATCCTTGGGCCAAGCTTGAAGAATCTGGATTGGATAGTCTCCGAGAAAATGCCAACGTTAAAATTTACCACGGACGACGGCGGACGGACGACCCAACGGCACAAAACATAAATTCACTTTTGCTTCACACATGAGCCAAAAACAATACAAAACTGAAAAGACAACAGTTTAAGCCTTTTACTGCTGAGAAAAGTGATCCAATAGCAAGAGACACATATCCTCAGGAGCTCCTGCAGTTGCGGGGAGGGAGGCGGAATGTGTACGGGCCTTTCTGGGTGCAGAGATACCGTCTTGTTTGAACTGAACTAAACTAAGCAGTCCAGCATACCACAGTAACAGATATAATGCAGTTAGGTGTCTGGCTCCCAAGTGGATGCCCAGGGAGTAAAAGGTACTCAGGCTGTCACATGCCTACAGTTGAAATTGGCCTTAGAACTGCTTTGCTTATTGTGTGTTTTTGCTCCACAAATGAAGCACCAGAATAATGCAAACATGAATAATGCTGTCTCATTCCACAGATCCTATGTATTGTGTTATTTGTCTGGTTTTGAAAGCACAGCTCCAGGAAAATATGACAATGATATTAATTTGACATGAACAGCTAAAGTATAAATCAAGACATAAAACAGTTTAACCCCTATCATACCGAGGCTATAAGCTTCAAATTTGTACACTGCCATATGCAAGCTACATTATAGTACTTACAAATAAGGATATAGACCAATGGCTTTAATTCAAGGCTAGTGCCAGAATAGCTTGGCGCCTAGAGGCGCCAAGCTATTCTGGCACTACCCTTGAACTAGTTTAGTCAAACTTATTTCACACACTGGTGTATTCCGAATGATAAGGGTTAACCCCCTTGTGTATGCAGCCATTCATGTTGTTTACAGAACACATGGCTGCATGCACAATGTGGTTAACCCATTATATCCTGAAACTGAAACTTTTCAAATATTGTCCTGTAAAGGCCACAGCACAGATTACAGATCAACCATTTCAATTCAAGAGTGGTGCCGGAATAGCTTGGCGTCTCTAGGCGCTAAGCTATTCTGGCACTATCCTTGAACTATCATAGTCAAATTTATTTTATGCAAAGGTGTATCAGGATGGAAATGGTAAGGACAAACTAACCCTTTGGCCGTTGGTAACGCTTTTCGACAAAAACTGCTACCAACAGCGAAAGGGCTAATGTCGAATTCAGCACACTCACCACCAGCCGTTTGACTGCTGTGTTGCTGGTATGATACCAGGCCTTCTCCAAGTGGAGGAGGTCAGCGCGATTGTCAAGGGAGAGAGTGATGACTTCGCGTCCCCCGGTCTGTATGGAGCAGCAGTGCTGGCGGTCATCTGGCAACTCCTCGTCCTACAAGATAAAATCACAATGTGTAATATTCTCACCAGAACAAGAAATGCAACAAATCAACAAAGAAATTATATATACACAGAAATGGTACATACACCTGCGTAAGACGAACACCCAAGGGACCGACAAAAAATGAATTTTTTTTCTAAAGTGTATGTTTTTGAAAAATACTTACTGATGGCATTACTATATGGAATACACTCTATAGCCTATCGATTTCAGCCCAAAGTTGTGTCCCCTACACAGCTGGGGAGGAGACACTGGGGATCCATACATAGGGGCCCCAGGTGGCCTCCCCTTACCACCCTATCCCGGCAAGCGTAGGGCGAGTTCCTGTCAGTTTTTACACTTAGCCAAAGAGGCAAGCGGGGCAGGAGGGAGGGCTGTCTGAGTAATGCCATCGGTAAGTATTTTTCCCAAAAATACATTTTAGAAAAAAAATTCATTTGTTTTTTTTAAAATACATTACAGATGGCATTACTATATGGAAGAATAGCGAAAGGGAGGAGGGTGCCGACCCAAAACTCCAAAACTTAACACCCCCCCCCCCACCCCCCCCCCCCCCCCCCCCCCCCCCCCCCCCCGCAGGCCCACAAGGAGCACTCCCGACGATTTCAGCTAAGAAGTACCTAAGGCACATGTGGAGCTCGGAGGGAGTGCTGGGCCGCGGAGATGTCGCCCACCCGGGCCAGGGAGTCACGCTGGCCGGATAGGTCACGGAGATAAAAGCGGGCGAAGGTGGAGTCTGCACGCCAGCTGCCCACTGTAATAATGTCCTTAACCAAGCAGTTGCGATCCAGGGCCATGCTGGTGGCTGCTGCTCTCGCTTCATGCGCCCGAATCTGCAAAAGTCTATCCCCGTCAGGGGAGAGGTCCTGGTAGGCCGACCTAATCACCCACCGAAGCCAGGACAAAACCGTCTGGGCCGAGATATCGGTCCTGCCTGGTGACAAAGGGAGGAAGAGGCGGGAGCACCCCCGGCGGCGCGGCTTAGAGCGACGCAGGTAAATCCTCAGCGCCCGAACCGGGTCCTGTTGACGCAACTCATGGGAAAGGTCAGTCCCTCTGAGCGGATGCACGGTCAGCATCTGTGGAGCCCAAGAGGGCAGGCGGTTCTTGGCCAGGAAAGACGGGTCGGTAAGTAGCTGCGCAGATCCGTCAGAACGAAACTGCAGACAGGCGGGACGTATCGAGAGCGCGTGAAGCTCGCTCACGCGGGACGCGGTGGTGAGAGCCAGAAGGAAACATGTTTTCCTGGTCAGGTCGGAGAATCGTGCCAAAGGCAGGGGTTCAAAGCGGTCCGTATTTAGCCACGTCAGTACCCAGGCAAGGTCCCAACGAGGTAAAAGGGAACGGGAGACCGGACGTCGAAGCTCGAAGTGAGCCAACAGATCCGAGAGGTCCTTGCAAGTGCCTGGATGTGGAAGGCCCAGGTGGCGGTAAGTGTCTGTGATCATGGCGCGATAACCCTTGAAGGTGATAGGAGCTAGGCCTTGATCGTCGAAGAGCCAGAGGAGGAAATCCGATAGTTGGGGGTTAGTTAGATTCGTGGGTGTAGGCAGCCGGGCGGTGCATCAAGACTGGAAGACCCTCCATGCCTTTGTACACCTTTCTGGTAGACAGTCTGCGGGCTGTTGCAATCGCCGCCACTGCCGCATCCGAGAAACCTCTAGCTGCGAGGGTTTGCCGGACAACCTCCAGGCGTGAAGGAGGAGGCGCTCCGGGCACGGGTGGAAGAGAGCCTGGGGGGCTGCTTGAGCATAGTGGGAGGGGAGGGGAGCTCCAGGGGTGGATCTGTTTGAAGGGCGAGCAGGTCCGTGGTCCAGCTCTTGGCCCAATTGAAGGGGGCCACCAGGAAGAGAACCGCGGAGCATCCCAGAAGTTTCTGCAGGATCTTCGGCACCAGCACCGATGGTGGGTAGGCATAAGCGATCAGACCGTCCCAGGGAATGGAGAGCGTGTCCACCGCCCAAGCAAGGGGGTCCGGAACTGGAGAGACAAAGAGTGAAAGCTGGTTGTTCCATCTGGAAGCAAACAGGTCGACTAGCGGCGTCTCCCACAGTGAGCAGATCTGTCAAAAGATGTCTGGACGCAGGGACCACTCGGTGTGGAGAAGTTGTCCGCGGCGGGACAGGGCGTCTGCGACCACGTTCAGGTGGCCCGGGATGTGGCGGCCCCGAAGGGCAATGTCCCAGTCCCTGCACCAGAGTAGGAGATGGTAAAGAAGAATGCACAGGGAGGGAGAGCGAGTGCCCCCCTGGTTCTGAATATAGGCCACCACCGTCGAGTTGTCCGACAGAACGAGGACCTCCTGGCTGGTCAGCGTCTCCTGCCAGGTGTCGAGGGCCATCCAAACTGCCTTCAACTCCAGCCAGTTTATGTGTTTGTCCGCGAAGGCCCGTGGCCAAGGGCCCGAGGCCGAGACAAAGTCCGGTAACAGGTGAGCTCCCCAACCGGAAAGGCTCGCGTCGGAACAGAGGGACCAGTGGGGCGGAGGGGAATGCAGAGGCACGCCTGTCGCCAGCCATGCCAGATCCGCCCACCTCTGTAGGTGGGGGCGGGCCAGCAGGAGAACCGGAACCGGATCCGTCAGGGAGCCCGAAGAAGGGCGCCAGTGGAGGAGAAGGTGGAGCTGCAGCGGTCGAACATAAGAGTCTGCCGAGGGGTAACAAGACCTGTGAGGGGGTGAGATCCGACTTGCCCGGATTGACTAAGAACCCAAGGCGAATGAACGAACAAACGATGTTTATTGCTCAGGCTGACGGCCCATTGCAATGGGAGAACAGTGGGATGAGGAGGAAAAAATCGAAAATATTCGACAACAAATGAAAACACCAAAATAAGGTCTCATCCAACAAGGTAAATGTCCATGTTAGGAATCGGTTATTCTATTAGCTAATAGTCAACAACAATGCGACAGTCGTCATCAGTCAGGCTAGGCTTCAAATCAAGCACCGAGTCAGTCAGAATGTTAACCCAGGAGGTGACGAACCATGGAACATATATTCTCCAACTCGATCAGCGCCCTCTCAAAACACTCTTGGTAGTTACCCTTAGGATCTATGGCAGTCCAGCGGCAAATGTTCTCTTGCACCTTTTGTTCATAGTCACTCATCAGCTTTTTTCTTTGATGATGAACCAGTGACACACAGAACCTTTCTCACAGTCCAAGACCACTGTTATGTCATCACTTCTACACAACAAGTGCTCTTGCTGATTTTTTTTGTACAAAACGCATTTCTCAAATCCTGTGTTTCTCTGGTTATTGCGTAAACGTCTTTGTAAAGTTCTGTTCATGATTGATGCGACATAATCTCTCTCTTCAAGAGTGTATGAATCAGTGGTTACACTCGTATCACTAGGGTCGGCTTCAGCACTGTCGACACAGTCCATTGCGCACGCTCCAGTCAGCTGTCTTGTCACGCTGGTACCAATGCACTCTGTAGGTGCATCGTCACTGGTCTCTATCCTGTCCGCTGTGTGTGTGTAGACATCATGGGAAACACGTGCAACCTCCGCGGCATCACCTGTAGCTTGGGGAGTTGTTGTACATGGCGTGTCGAGAGTGTGTAGCTGTTTGTCTTCGCTGTTTGTAGCTTGTGTGGGCGGGGTGGGCATAAACAAAGGCAATACTGGTGATAGATTGTCACTTGCCTTGTTCGAACGTTCCTGCCTCCTGGCCTCTGCTCTCATGTAGTCCCGGCGATTGTGGGATGGCGGCTTCTTGCGGTAGGTTGCGGTAATGGCAGGGGACCCGTGTGCCATACCGGTCAACCTCAGAATGACAACTGTCGAGTTGCCTCTACCGTCAATTTTAAAGGATGACAGCGTGTTGTCGCATAGCAGGGCGTTCAAAGCAGCTTCCAAAGCTGAAGGCAGTCCTTCAACTGGCATGGCGTTGAGATTTACAGGCAAAAGCAGTACTTTTTGCAGGTCTCAAATGGCAGCCCTGTTGCTTGCACGATCACGTGACCGACCATTCAACTAAGAACCCAAGGCGGCGAAGGAGAGAAAGCAGGGCGTCTCTTTTTTCAAGAGCCGAGGCGATAAGGTTGCGCAGTAGCAAATCGTCCAGATAGTTGGAGGCCGGACTCAGAGAACGCTGGTGGAAGCTGGCCATCACTGCGTCGATGAGCCTCGTGAAAACCCAAGGACTGATGTTGAGGCCGAAGGGGAGGGCTCGAAACTGGTAGACGATCCCGCCAAAGGCAAAGCGTAGATACCGGCGAGAAGACAGGTGAATCAGCACGTGAAGATAAGCGTCGGAAAGATCGAGGCTGACAGTCCATCGGTCGGACGGCTGCGCAGAGAGACCTGGCTGTCTCCATCCGAAAGTGGGGCGCTGAAATGTACTTGTTTAGCACCGACAGGTCGATGACCGGACGCCACTTGCCCCCTGGTTTGGGGACGACAAACAGACGGCTGTAGAATGCCGGCATATCTTGGTGGGAGACAACTTCTGTAGCTGCTTTGCTGAGCAAGGCCGACACTTCTCCGAGCAGGGCATCTGCCTTGAGCCAGTCGCTTGGCGCCTGGGTCCACAAGGGGGACCTGCGCAAGGCCCGAGGGGACTGGAAGGACAGCTGCAGGCCTGAGGAAACAGTCGAGATGATCCATGGGTCGTCCGGGCAGAGCGATCTCCACTGGTTGCTGTATACAGCTAGCCGCCCGCCAACTGGAGACCCTAGAGTGGTCAGCGGGGGCAGAAGGGAGGGCAAGTCAGCGGGCCCGGCCGCGCCCCGACTTACGGGCACCGCAGGACCAGGAGGCGGGGAAGGATTGCGGGGCCGGACGGGGGTGAGCTCTACCGCGGGAGCCGCCGACTGGAATCGAGGAGGGCCTGGGCAACCGCAGGGCGCGACCCCTGGCCGAGCGGTTAGCGCGAAAGCGCGACGACGAGGTGGTGGAGATCGGACGGGGCCACAGGTCCTTTGAAGCTTCCTTAACATTCTGCCACGTTTCTCCAAACAGCTGTGAACCTCCGATTGGGCCTGGCGGAGCTGAGTCTTTACCGAGTTGGGGAGATCTGAGCAGAGACGCAGGAAACTGTCCCGCCGCCAGAGGTCACAGTTGGCTGCCGCCGCCATGGCATGAGTCGAGGAATGGTAGGCGGCCCGGTTAGCAGCTATGAGAATAGGACTGGACGTCGTGGAGCGGGGACGAGGCCTCTAGGTCCCAAGTGTCTTCCAGACAGTGCAGAACGGCTTGTGTAGCTAACTACAGGAAACCCGAACAAGCCAGGGAGTTCCGTACCAAGGAAGCGCTCCTGTCTAGCGGACGTGGCCAAGAGTTCAGGACTATCCTGCGACCACTTGCCTGGTTGATGGCTGCCGCGTCCACCGAAGGAAGAGGGATGGCAAAAACTTGGGAGTGCCCAGTGTACAAGACCTGTCGGAAACTCATGTTGATACCTGCTGGCCACAGTGAATCGGAGAAAAATGCGTTCTCGCCGAAGGAGTCCTGGCGGAGCTGTGAAGAAAATGCTTCAGCTAGGTCCCGGAAGCCGGAAGGTTGAGGGAGAGACTTGCGACGCTTAGCAGGCCGAAGTGCATCCACCATGGCGGAAGCTTGTCTCTTCGCCGGGGGCGAAGGTGGACAGAAGTCAGGCAGCAGGAAGGAGTAGATAAGGCGGGAGGCCTCTCCCAGGGAACTGAGGGTCTGGCTGCCGATCGGAGGGCCCATCACCGGAAGCGGAGACCGACGAACCAGCATAGAGGTGGGTGGGGGAGTCGAAGGTAGAATCCCCCCGAGGGGCGACGCCGAATCCGCTGGATGTAGACTGAGCACGTCCGGGTCTAAGTCGACCACCCGACTATCACGCGGAGCAACACGGAGGGGCGACCGGCCGTGAGAAAGCCAGTCTGCTGAAGGTGAATGGCCACGGCGTGAGCGCGGAACAGGAGCAGCCGCCCGCGAAGCCTGAAAGGAAGGGCGTCGTGGGGAACAAGGGGGGGCTGTCTGAGTCCTTTATGCCGCGAAGCCGGGGAGGGGACCGCAGGAGTCGCGAAGTGCGCCCCGAAGTTACAAGGGGACGCGGAAGGGGATCCCTGGCTCTCCCTACCCGCCCTGTAGACCGCAAACGGGGGGGGGGGGGGGGGGGGGGGGGGGGGGGGAGCGTATCAGCAACCCGGCGGATCCGCTCCTGCGAGGAATATTGAAAATCCCCCCGTGCCCGCCTGGACAGATCAGGGCAGGGGCGGGGGGGGGGGGGGCGGGAGAGGGGACACGGAGCGAGGAGGGAGCATTAGTTGGGCACGCGACCTGTGCTCAGACAAGTTGGAGCGAGGGGGGGACAGTGAGCCCTGGTATGCACGGGGCGGCGGGGGGGGGGGGGGGAAGGGGGGGGGGAGCCGTCAATGTAGCTCGCCAAGTCCGCTCGGAAGCTTCGGAGGGGGACAGCGGCCCATGTCTAGCCCTCGAGTCACGCTCAGAAGACTCGGAATGTGAGGGAGAGTCTCTCTTTTTCCCTTTGTTTTTATGTTTGCGCTCGTCGCGCCAAGCCCTCTCTGAAGACAGGTAGCGGCGGGGGGGGGGGGGGGGGGGGGGGGAGGGGGGGGGGGGGGAGGGAGGGGGGGAGCAAATATTCAAGGTGCTCAAGCCACGCTCGGAAGAAATGGAGCGTGGGGAGCACAACTCCGACACTCGCCTGCCCCGCTCAGAAGACTCGGAGCAAGGGGGGGGGGGGGGGGGGGGGGGGGAGAGTTCCTGGGTGGTGGTTATGGTAAAGAAAGGAGGAGACTTACCTGTGGGCCGGACGGCCTGGACGATGGAGCGAAGTGGGGTTCGACGAGCCGATGGAACGACGCCCACCTGTGGAGAAGTCCAGGGAGCCTGTAGGGTCCGGGGAGGACGGTCACGTCTGTAGAAGTCCCACAGCTGAGACCACCGGTCTTCACTCCAGTCAGCACAGACGACACAAGGCCTGTCGGAAGAGCAGCCCAAGCAAAGGAGACAGGCATCGTGAGCGTCGGAAGACCACTGAAAATCCCCACACCAAAGGCAGGACTTCACTAACGATGCCACCATATTGTCTGCCGCCGCACACAGTCCGCAGGGAAGCACTCACCCCGGTGCCGAAAGCTCACTACACGAGGCACCAAGTCAAGAGGTTTAAGAGTCAAGTCACTAGCGGAGCCACGAGGCCACGTCCAAGAAGAAGTGCACTGAAAGTCAACACCGTTCGGCGCTAAGCCTACACGCTCTAAAGTCCAAGAACCACGGTCCACCGGGGAAGTTCACGAAGCGCCAAAACTCACTCCACGAGGCACACAGTCATGAGGGAGAGACACAGTTACTAGCCACGGTGCAAGGCCGCAGCCTGGCAGGCTCTAAGTCCAAACGTTAGTTCACTTCACAATTCACAGGTACACTGCAGGATGCAAGCACAGCACTAGGCACAGTCTAGTCTAGTCCACCCGGCAAAGCCAGGCTAAACACCGAAGAACGAAGACACCGGTTGAAACTCAGTAGCAAGGCCAACACTCGACCGCACACGGTCAAGCTAAGAGTGAAAACTGACAGGAACTCGCCCTACGCTTGCCGGGATAGGGTGGTAAGGGGAGGCCACCCGGGGCCCCTATGTATGGATCCCCGGTGTCTCCTCCCCAGCTGTGTAGGGGACACAACTTTGGGCTGAAATCGATAAGCTATAGAGTGTATTCCATATTGTAATGCCATCGGTAATGTATTTTGAAAAAACAAATGGTCACTTTAGACAGGTGGTCTCGCTAAGTTTGAAGGCATCACCAAACGACTATATAGCAGTTGTGGGAGATGGATCGACCATGATAATTTAAGGGTAGTGCCAGATTAGCTTGGCACCTGAAGGTGCCAAACTAATCTGGCACTACCCTTGAATTATCATGGTCAAACCATCTCTTGCTGTAGCACATCAGGGGTAAATGAATTAAACACTCTGTAAGCAACAGAGAAAATCTCACGGCAAAGTTGCAAGTGCGGCCAAAACAACGAAAAATTTACGAAATACTCTGTACCTTCAGCACCTTGAACATGCACTCGTAGACTTTATGCCGGATGTCACATCGGGACCAGTCTCCAGCATGCATCTGCAAATGTGTTATTAAAAAAAATAAAAATTAAAAGTTGTGTGCAAAAGCAGGATCATGGCAGGCTTTGATTACTAAAAGTTGATAGGTTATCAATCAGTGTTCCCCAAAATGCACAACTCTGCTTTTATTACGCACATAAATCTGAAAAGGACACATAGATTTTCAGTCTGTACGTCTGAAGGATGCACACAAATTACAGCACACAAGCTGCTATCAAAAGTGCTCACACGCCTGCGAAGCTAGGCTTGCCACACAAATGCTTTTCAGACGGATTCGTTTCAGCGAACCGGTTCGGAGTTCTGAAATCTGATTGGCCATTAGCAGTGAGCTGTCATATTCTTTTCAGCGACTGGCTGAAAGTGAACCCTGACAGAAAGCAAAGCGAAGTACTTCCCCTTGAACTTTTTGCACAAATAACTGACTGAGAATGAGGTGAAAGTTAAGGACAATTTCATATGTCAGCAAATTTTGTGAAGACTTTTAATGAAGGGACCCTCAGTTTTGACAAAAGGACCCTTGAATTTTCTGGCAGAAACAAATGGGGAACACTGTCAATGTTGTCTTGCCCCAGCCAATACTTTTCCACCCTTCCTTTTACAATCTGTGTGAGTAATCACACATAACAGAGGTTTTTCAATGCCGCTTGCGTCCATCGGTGGAACTCTCCTACTTGCTAAGGACAGTCAAAGGGCTTCATATACCTATATAACCCGTTCAGTGGCGAGAAAATCTGAACATCACCCTACTGCAAGAGGTATAGATCCTGATGAGCCCCCGCAGTTGCGGGGGCTCATCAGGATCTATACCTCTTGCTAATACCACTTTGAATCCATGTTCCTGGGACAACTAGGGTTCTTTTTGGCGCTGAATTAACGCAGATTGCAGAAACAGTCTGCGTCAGCTGTCACTGAATGGGTTAATTAACCCTTATCATTCAGAATACACCGGTGTGTGAAATAAGTCTGACTAAAATAGTTCAAGGGTGGTGCCAGAATAGCTTGGCGCTTCTGGGCGCCAAGCTATTCTGGCACCACCCTTGAACTAAAGCCATTGGTCTATATCCTTATCTGTAAGTACTATAATATAGCTTGCATATGGCAGTGTACAAATTTGAAGCTTTTAGCCTCAGTGTGATATGGGTTAAGAGTAACAACAGACTACATACCGGAGGCTGATCGAACAAGTAGATGTCCGCCGCTTTGAGGGAAAGAAATTTGGCTTTCCACGGCTGTTGGTGGCGGTCGGCAGACATTCTCTGATTGCTCCAAACCATGTGCATAATCTGCAAACAGCAGGGTTTTTATTTTCAGATCATAAATATCGATTCCACATTTAGTATGAATCAAGCGAAAACTTGGTACCTCAACCATTTGGCTGTTGGTAGCATTTTTTTTTACCTTGACAAAAAGCACTACAAACAGCCAAAGGGTTAATACTGTGAAAGCCAACTAAAGCTGATGTTTCTCAGCTCCACTATGATGGTGACATTAAATGAACATAAAATAGTCCTGTCCACGCTGCCTAAAGTGTTCTATATAGATGATGCAGATGACAAACAAAATGCCAGATTAAAAACATGCACAAAGATGGAGGGGGGAGAGGGGGAAGTGGAGGGGGGGAGGGGACCCATCAGCACAAAACAGGGACTTACATGATCAGCAGGGGGAAGAAGACGATTAGTCATCTGAATCTGAAACAAATCGAAGAAATAATCTTATTAATCTTCATATTAATATTCCACAAATTTCAAACATGCTTAATGTTACATTACAGATTAGGAGATAGATCACACATTTTAGTTCAAGGGTGGTGCCAGAATAGTTTGGCACCTCATGCACCAAGCTATGGGAGGACAATATCTCAGAGTGGACAGGACTGAAGCTGGGCGATACGCTGAGAATGGCAGAGAACAGAGAGAAATGGAGGGAGCTGGTTGCCAAGTCACCAGTGGTGCCCCAATGGTCGGCAAGACTACGGGATATAGATAGACAGATAGCACCAAGCTATTCTGACACCACCCTTTAACTATCATAATCAAATTTATTTCAAGCAACGCACATATCAGGATGAACAGGGTTAAGCAGCCTCAAGTGCCAGGCCTGTGCTAATTTTATGATCTGTGATTTACATACATGTCAATGATTTTAGTCATTACAGCTATAGGCTGCAAGATAAAAAATCACAGACCAGGACAAAGACCCACAGCCCTGACCTTGACCTACCATCTGTGTCAGCAGTCCCTGGGTGTTGGAGATGATGGCTTGGATCCACTCAGCCAGCGAGCGATTGTCTTCACACAGAATTGGCCCCGAGTGAGACCCATCCACACCCACAACCTCAAACGAGTTTGTCCTGGAAAGGCAAGACAAATTTCTTAACTCCTTACGCCCTAAGGATGAAAATATCAATTTTTTGGCAGATATTCTCCGAGGTCTTTATCACAGTTTTATCAAGCTATTCTGGCACCAACCTTGAAATATCATGGTCGATCCACATCCTGTTGTAGTCTTTCAGGGCTTTATGGGTTAATTTACATAGCATGGCTATACCAACTCCGTCGTTACCAGTGGATGCAGATTGCGATTATTGTGACTTGACATCAGAGATCCCCAGATGTCACAGAAGCATGGATGAAAAATGGTATCAGCAAGAGGCATAGATCCTCATGAGCCCCCACAAATGCAGGGGTTCATATGGATCTGTGCCTCTTGCAGCAGGGTGGTGTTCAACTTTTGTCGACAGATATTTGAACCCATGGGTAAAAGTTGGCAGTTGTAAAACTACAGAGAGGCAGGCTGGTGTTTCACATTTTACTAAGCATTTGTGTGGCTTCCTCTGCAATCTAGATGTAAAATGTCCATTTAGCAATTAGTGTAAGAAAGGGTCTGATAATTCAAAATACGGAAATTTCCAAAAGCAAGATTTTCAGTTTACAGATTACAGTCTGTCCCATAGCTAACTTTCACCCATTTACGCTGGACAGTAATGCCCCCTCCTCCTAAAATATTACCTCAATTTATCTGTGCCAGGTAGATATCGAGAGAGACGTGCATACAGTAGTGGAATTGTGATGGCTGTCATCCACTGCTTTTCTAGTCGGGGCAGAGCTGGTATGTGACGAACTCCCAAACTCTGACAAAAAAACACCAACGGCAGCTTTTTATCCTGATGAAATGTTAGTGAAATACTGAAGTTTTAAGCGAGTATAAAAAATTATTTTCAAATACCTCTCAAAAGGCTCTGAATTAAAATGGTTTGTCTGGACCAAATGACAGTAAACATTAAATGATGGTCACTCATCTTGACGAAATAATAACTAAATGATGGTCAAACTGATGGGTAAATGTGATATTAAGTTAACCCCTTGACCATCAGTAGCTGTTTTTGCTGTGATGATTCCTGCAGGAATCATCGCAACAAAAACCACTATCGACAGCCAACGAGTTAAAAGTTTCCTTCTTTTTTTTTTGGCGATCTTTCTTTCTGTTCTGTGACTAAAAAGCCAACAAATGTATGCGCTGATCTCAGACGAAAAAATAGCCAGCAGAAACACAAAAACAAACTGACCTCATCACCTGAGGTGTTCTCAGCAGCAGCAGCAGCAGCAGCAGCAATAGGTTCAGCAGCAGTTCCCTCCCCTTCTATTTTCTGGATGATGTCTGGAGAGAGGAATATTTTTTTAAAGTGCAACACACACACAAACTCAAACATGCACAATGAATGCAAACATGAACAAGCGCACACCGAGTTTAAGACAAACCATAGCAGTCTTTCTTTCAAGAAGCCTAATAAGCAGCCTTACATTTTAACCTATAAAGCCCTGATGCTACAAGAGGATGTGGATCGTCCATGATAGTTCACGGGTCTTGTCAGAATAGCTTGGTGCCTGGAGGCGCCAAGCTATTTTGACATCACCTGTGAACTATCATGGTTGATCTGTCACCAGAACTGTGATGCAGACCTCAAAGGATATATATCTGCAAAATATGATAATTTTATCCTCAGGATAAAATGAGTTAACTACAGCATATCACACAGCCTTTCCATACAATAGTAAAGCACGATAACGGACACTGCAAAACAACCTGTGTAGAGTAACCACATGTTTTTGCAAGAACAAAGTTGTCTTTTAACTCATTCTACCCCAGACACACCACAGCAAGATAAGGATCGACCATGATAGTTCAAGGGTGATGCCAGAATAGCTTGGCGCCTATAGGCGCCAAGCTATTCTGGCATCACCCTTGAACTATCATGGTCGATCTGTGTCCTGCACTGCAAAGCAGTCTTCAGAGGACAGCGGCAAAATTTGGGGATTTCGGTGATGGGGTAGAATGAGTTAAAGGCACTCTTTCAAGAGAAGTTTTAAAGGGAAAAAGTGGCATTGTCCTTGACTCTCTGGCTGTTTGTATCACGATGACTTTTGCGGTTATCATCAAGACAAAAACTGCTACCGCCAGCCCAAAGATAATGACAGGTGATCTCTCATAAGCTCCATCGCTCAAAACCAGGTTCTACTGTAAACAAATCATAAATCGTAAAAAATCCAACATGCCAAAAGGAAGAACTGTAAATACACTTTACAAATAGAACTTTAAAGTATAATTTTCTACACTTGAAATGAAGTTGAAAATGATGCCAGTGGAGATGTGAAATTGTATGTGAAAAACATACATGCAACATAACAAAGACTCGAAAATGATCATGAATCCTCGCATAGCTTACCTCTCCTCTTCTTTAATTGTTCTGATCCATTCCATCCACAAAGCAGCAAATACAGAGAAGGAATACAAATCTGATATTCATCAAGAAATTTTGCACGTTCTCCCTGCTGGCAGTGATGGGGTTAATCAGGATTTTTTTAAAAGCCACTTAGTCCCAACACACTACTGCAGGAGTTGGATCAGCCATGATAATTCAAGAATAGTGCCAGATCAGCTTGACACCATCAGGCACCAAGCTAATCTGACACTACCCTTCAATTATCATGGTCAATCAATATCCTGGAACTCGTATATATTGTTAACCCATATCATACTGAGGCTAAAAGCTTCAAATTTGTACACTGCCATATATGCAAGCTACATTATAGTACTTACAGATAAGGATATAGACCAATTGCTTTAGTTCAAGGTTGGTGCCAGAATAGCTTGGCACCTACAGGCGCCAAGCTATTCTGGCACTACCCTTGAACTATTTTAGTCAAACTTATTTCACACACTGGTGTATTCCGAATGATAAGGGTTAAGAGACACCTACAAAATTTAAGAAATGCAGTCTTGAGGTTAAATGGGTTAAAGTCTGGTGAACTGTACACAGACTAAGAAAGGGTCCAACCACCAGCCAGCCATCAGCAGAGTAGAAAACAAAGATATTTCCGAAAGATTTGTTATTTATGGATTTAACCCTTTGGCTGTCAGCAGCATTTTTTGTCATGATGATTCCTACAGGAATCATCTCAACAAAAAAGGTAACAACAGTCCAAGAATGAAGTTTTTCCATCTGCCAACTTTCACTCGCATATACTATTACTATAAGTGCATACGTGAGTAAATGTTTAAGAAAAAAAGATGGTATGTTACTGACTTCTGTTGAGAAAGTGCGAGGCGGGCCGGAAGTGCCTGACAGACAAAGTGATGACATCCCCCTCAGCTTGCTTCAGCAGAGTAACCACTTCATCGTGCGTGCATGTTTCCACATTGATGCCATTTACCTGAAATCATCAGAACTAAGTAAGTAATGGATAATGAAATCCTGACCAAAAAGGTGACTGCAAAGTGTTTGAATGCAAGGAAATACAGCACAAAGAAATATATGAGGGAAAAAATGAAGGACAAAACAGATTTGTCCTGAAATCCAAATGAAAAAGGCAACTGCCAAGCATGTAAACATGAAAATGGAAAGAAATAAACAAGAAAAAAAGAAACACTCATAGACATAACTCATTCGAGATGTGCTGCCTCCGGATATGCGGCTTATGTTAAAAAGCACAAGTACAACACAATTGTGTTATATTTGTCCTTTCTATGCGTGTTTTTTTCTTTCTTGGGTATTTCTTTGAGTTTTGCCCTTTTTTAAAAGTTTTTTAAAAAACAATGTACATCTGTACCTTTTTTTTTTGGTTTGTAAATTTCAAAGTAAACCCTGAAAAGAAAGCATGCAATCACTAAAATATGCATTTTTCTTTAAAAGGTATTTTTTCGAAAAATACTTACCGATGACATGACCTTATGGGAGATGTCTACTACTTACGCAATTCTAGCCTAAGAGCTCGTTGTGTTACCACACAACCCGGGAGGCACTCGGGGAACCCCGAGGGGGCCGAGAGTTATCTCCCGATACTTCCCATCTGGGACAGAGTACCCATAGTCCTTCAGTCAGGATACTTAGCTTACCAGCGGCAAGCGGGGCAGGTGGGAGGGTCGTCCGAGTCATGTCATCGGTAAGTATTTTTCGAAAAAATACCTTTTAAAGAAAAATGCATTTGTTTCTTCAAAAACATTACCGATGACATGACCTTATGGGAGAATGGCGAAAAGGAGGAGGGTGCCGCGCTCTAGCACACCTAAGGCCCCAAGGGCCGTCCTCCCAACCGCAAACTCCCGACAACTCTAGGTAGGTATAAGCGACGGCGCTGAAGCGCCAGGAGGGAGGAGAGCCCCCCCGGGATGTCCCCCACCAGAGCGAGTAACCTCGCTAGGCTGACAGAACTCTGCGATCGTGAGCACCTGCGCGCCAGCCCTCCAATAGCCACGAAGAGGGCAGCCCAGTTCCTGGCGGCTGTGGCGTTCGTGGCCCTGCACGTAGCTAATTGGACGTAATTAGCCTCTAAGTTCCCTGAGGGAGGGATCCTGGAATTCGGATCGTATGGCAGAGCGTAGACAGGGAGATCGATTGCCCTGTAGCTTCAGAGCTGCCGGGCACGGCCAGGAAGCGTGCGCGTCCGCCCGTATGGCTATGTCGTCGTAGGTATACGTGAGGCAGGCTCAGGCTATCCTGCCTAGTCTCCTGGGGATAAGTCTACCAGCTGGGGTCAGCAGGGTCGGTGGGGGAGAGGTGACGGACGCTGACCAAGAGCACAATGCCTCGCCAACTTCCTCGTAGAGGCGTCAAGTTGGGGAAGCGGGCCATAGCGAGGCTTCGACTGCTGCCCATGCGAAGACTCCAGCGTTGAGGGTCTGTCGCAACCGCCAAGGCTCAGGGGTAGGCGCTCCAGCAAGGCGGAACAGAGACCATCGCGGCTGCATGAGGACCTAATAGAATGCGGGAAGCAGTAGCGGGGGGTCCGCGGCGAGAGAGAGATTCAGGACCGGTACCAGGGAAAGGGTGACCCACAGGACGAGAGGAGGATCCTTCCCAGGCTAGGTCAGAGCGTTGGCAACTCGTCCAGGAGGGCTATACCCCACGAAGGCGCGGGGAAAGCCAGAGATCCCACCTTGCGGCGAACAGGTCCACTAAGCCATCTCGCCAGCGCGCCGATCCTCCGAAGGTATCCTGGTGCATTCCGAGTGAAGCAACTGGTTCCATCGGGAAAAAGGCTGGCTCAGACCTCCCACGAGCAGACCTCCTAGTCCATGTCAGATCCAAGCCGTTCCCGCTCTTGTCCGCGCGGTCCGCAGGCTAGGCTGGACCTCGAGAAGAACCACGGAAGTATGGGGCGTAGCTACAGCAGCCGGGCTGCGAGACGACCGACGGAGAGTAGAGCCGACCTCCGAGCAGTGGCTAGGCCCTTCCACCGCGAGCACCGCCGCAGCAGTACCCCCTGTCCGAACTCCGGCATACCCCTGTGCGCCCAATGGGGATACTTACTTACTTACGCCCATCACCCCCCCTGGGGCATAGGCCGCCGACAAGGTCCCTCCAGCCGTCTCTGTCCTGGGCGAGTCTCTCCAGCTGTCCCCAGGTGTGGCCCATCTTCTTGGCATCTGTCTCCAGGTCACGTTGCCAGGTGTTTGTGGCCGACCTCTCTTCCTTTTCCCTGTGGGTTCCATCTCAGGGCGTGCTTTGTGGTGTTGGTTGCTGGCTTGCATAGTGTGTGACCTATCCATCTCCAGCGGCGTTGTTGAAGTTCCACTTCTGCAGGTTGCTGCTTTGTCCGCTGCCACAATACCTCGTTGCTGATTTTGTCCGGCCAGCGTATCCCGAGGAGCCTTCTCAGACTGTTGTTGATGAACGTCTGTATTTTCTTGGTGGCCGACACTGTGGTCCTCCAGGTCTCTGCTCCATAGAGGAGTACTGGTTTCCCAATGGGGATGTCGAGTAGGTTAGGCACCAGGGAGACGGCGCTGCGCTTTGGTTCCACAATGTCCATGGGTAGGTTGAGGAACCCCCGGTGAATCCAACGGAAAACCGAAACAGGAGCGGAGACTCCATCAGCGGTAACTCCTCCTTCGCATGAGAACCGAGGAACGTAGTGGAGGCCGAGTGCACGGGTAACTGGAGTCAAGGGTCGGCAGCTCCGGAAGAAGGCGCAGCCCGAGATCTGAAGGCGGAGCCGAGGACCACCTGCGCGGACCGCATCCCCTCGCCATCTGGCACCAGCATAAGCGAAACCAAGGTCCTAGCAGCCACCTCCGGTCTGCACCCCCAAAGTGAAGGCCAGGAACTCCGAAGAACCTGGGTCAGCCGAGTCGTCAGCACAGGGGGTCCTTCCGCGGCCAGACGACCTGCCAGGGCCAGGAGCTGTCCACTGGAGAACGAAGAGCAGGGTAAGGCGCTCCCCGATCCCACGCAGTTTAGGGCGTTACGGACGAGAGAGGTCATCTAGTCCACGAAGAGTCAAGAGCGGATCCGCCGCCGGTAGGGGCAGGCAACTCCTGAGACCTCCTGAGAACCGGTCCTGCCGAGGGAAGCCAACAGCTGACCACTCCAAGGAGGGCGAAGCAAGAAGCTCCGGGAACCGAGAGAAGAAGCGCAGGGAAGTCGAAACGCCTGTCACGAAGTGCAGCAGCCGCGGCCAACTCCGAGCCGTACTTTAAGCCCCAAGTGTAGGTAAACAGGTCTGTGCTAGGCGAAGTAACGACCGCGTCCTCCCCGAGGATCCACCGGAGGGGGTCGAGCATCCAGAAGTGGAGAGACTGCAGCCAGGCGCCCTAGGACGGAGCACGAAGAAGGGGAAAGGGCTGAGTGAGGGGGAGAGGAAAGGGACGAACGGCAGCCGGACGCGAAGGGATCGACGAGCGAGATGGGACAGGATCCCTGGAGCGACGTGAAGAACGGCAACTCCTAAGCACGCCCGCAGTGGAGAGAGAGAGGAGTGTAGACGTCGAGTGTAGGAAGAGTGACTCCAACGATGGCGAACCGTAGCGGACGAGCATCCCAATGGAGCGGATAGTTAGTTATTTGGGTTTAACGCCGAGCAGGCGACTAAGGCCATCTCACGGCGGCCCAATGGAGCGGAGCGGTCCCTCCTCGCGTGTATGAGTTCGAGAGAGGAGATCTGAAGTTAAGTGCCATGAGGATTCCAAATCGTGACGTGACAGTGTACGCGTGCATGAATGTCTCCATGGACCGAGCTCTATGGCGAGGTAGGCTCGCTGCCGGCGAGAAGACTCCGCAAGGAGCCATCGGGCTGTCTAGGAGACGAGTGGGGATCGGCATTGGATCAAGGACGGATTGGCGCACGTCCCTCGGCACCGAGCTCCGTGCCGGTGCTGGTTTCCTGTCTGTCATAAGGTTTGTTCTTGGTGCGATCCCTCCTGGGAACGACCGCATCGATCAACCCACTCTGCGTACTGGAACGTTGCGACCGGCGTGGTGATCTCTCCACAAGATTGTCAAGGACTCGAGCGGTAAGCACGGAAACTGGAACCTCGGTCCAGCCAGCTGGTCACCAAAGGACTCTGTAACCACTAGCAGCCGGCTCAGGGTGATCCCCGACGAGCAGCGCTGTCCTGGTGGAGCCCCCTCCAGGGAGCGAGGGCGGTGCCAGCATACCCGCTCCGAGCGCGAAACCTGCGCCACGTCGTCGGCCGCCTGGACGGCTTCCCAGCTGACCTTGAGCGGTGTGTGGGTTCCGTACCGTGCGCCCAGCGGATTCCATTTGTGCCGAGACGATGCATGCGTGCAAGAATGTCTCCGCGAACCGAGCTCTATGGCGAGGTGGGCTCGCTGCCAGCGAGGAGACTCCGCGTAGGAGCCAGTGGGCTTTCTAGGAGACGAGCGGGGATCGGCACTGGGTCAAGGACGGAATGGCGCACGTCCCTCAGCACCGAGCTCCGGGCCGGTGCTGGCTTTCTGTCTGCCACAATGTTTGGTCCTGGTGCGTTCCCTCCTGGGAACCACCGCATCGATCAACCCACTCTGCACACTATACTGACGCGTCCGGCCTGGTGATCTCTCCGTCATCTCGTCGGAACTCGAGTGATCGTAGTACCGGGAACAGCAGCCGGTATTTCAGCAGGTCTGGAACCAGTCACAGGTGCCGGGCGAACTCGGCAAAGGAAGCCCCAAAGTAGCGCACAGCGCCGTTCCGGTCATGTGGAGCAGACGTCACACCAAGGTTCGGAGGTACATCCGGCACATGGTAGACAGACCCTGTGCGAGTCCGACGGTCACTGGAATCCCCCATATAGTGTGCAGGTCGTCCAACGGCCACTGCAACATATAAAAACCGAAGGCACGCGGGCGTGGGCCCGGGGGACCCTGCCCTGGTAAGGTTAACCTTCACAACACATCATGCACAACAAACTCAAGCATGTCATGACAAGTATAGGCCTGAAGCAAGCGGCCGGCACCGTAACCTTTGTCGGAGCGGTGCCCTCCGCTGAACACCGGCGCTGTACTATAGCGACGGGCCTCCAGGTGCAGCTTTGATCGTAGTTTTTTGTTGCGTATATAGGCCATTAATCTCCTGTCGACCATAATTTGTATTCACATGCACAAGCCTTAGTCAAGGAGGAATTTAACCAAGAGCATATACTAAAGTGTTCGGGGGACATAGGGCTGTCTTAGCACTCTGTTCCCGTCAGGCAGGATCGGGTTGGGATGAGGTCACTGGCGCCGGCCCTTAGCTGCCTTGGCGACGGGCTCCACCCGTCCCAAATCAATGTCCATTTTGTAGCTCTGTTCCTGTAACTTGCGGAACGAGCGCATGCATGAATGTGAGCAGCACCTGTGGTGGGAAGACTTTTTTTTTTTTTTTTTTTTTTTTTTTTTGTGATTTTCGTCTATTACAGCCACACAAAGGTCATCTTGAACCTTAACAAATGGCAGCAAGGCGTGGCGACCAGTGGCCCTGCGCTCAAGTGGGCATAACACACGACACTCAAGAACTGAAACATGTGATGCCAAGGATAAAAGTGCACCAGGATGTTCACCCACCAGCCAAATTGTGTACCTAACAAGCCCCCGTGTAAGGTAAACAGGTCCGCATTACGCATAACAACAGTCATTACGTGACCGACACAGTACCGAAGTAAGCGTCGGCTCTCGCCACACTCACCAACGTAATGCGTCAAGGAATGGCTGGAGCATAACACATTCCCTGAACCCCACAAGGTACAAAGAGTAGGTAAGGAACAAGTGAGTAGGTAAGCGCCCGAAATATGGTTAGACTTAACTTTCACCGATCTTTCACACCACTCCCATTCCATTAAAGGTTTTAACCGCGAGGAAAAGGTGCTCTGCATCGCTAGACGCCATCTTGGAAAACGAAGCTGACCATCTGTGGATCTGAGCCGTTTAAGAAGGACCGTTCCAGATTAAAAACGTCTCCTTTATTTCCTCACGCGTAAATGCCCTCTTTTTGAGAAAGGGAGATTTTGACCCTGTTAATAATGCCACACCAACACGGAAGGAGAGACAGAGGGAGCGGGCGCGAGGCCCGCCAAGTAAAAGTCAAGAGTCTTGGCGCCAAACAACAGAAGAAGAACGCCTACGTGCCCGCTCAACCAGTGCCCAGCGCGGGGACCGGCCGAGGGCCAACCCAACTACCTTACCTTTTCCCGGAGCGGGACCGGGGAAGGGGGGAGAAATCTCAACCAAGGCACGCGCGGCGAAGTCACAGCGAAGCACCCAGCACAGCCCAGGCAGACAAGCAGCCAAGGGGCAGCTGCCAACGAAGAGGGGACACCAGAGCCCCGCAAGGCACAGGGAGGACGGACGAAGAAGAAGCCAAGCGAAGAACCAAGGCCGTCGACGACCGGCGAACCGGTCGAAAATCCCAAGTCCGTAGGCTAGAGCAAACACGTCTGAACAGCGTAAGCCTAAGTAGACTGACTGAAGGACTATGGGTACTCTGTCCCAGATGGGAAGTATCGGGAGATAACTCTCGGCCCCCTCGGGGTTCCCCGAGTGCCTCCCGGGTTGTGTGGTAACACAACGAGCTCTTAGGCTAGAATTGCGTAAGTAGTAGACATCTCCCATAAGGTCATGTCATCGGTAATGTTTTTGAAGAAACAAATACTTTAGTCCTGGAAAACAGTACAATATAATGTGAAGAAATTAAATTATTAATTATTTTCAATCGTTAAATAATTAAATCACTACATGATCAAGCGTGGCACCAGAACAGATTGACTATTCTGGCACCACTCTTAAACTATCACTACCAATCTACATCCTTTTGTACAACTGTAGTGTGTCAGTGCAATAAAATGTAACAGAACTCTATCTGTTATTTTAAGTATTAAAGTATTATTTGAACAAACCCTCAAAATGGCATCTCCAACCAGCAACTGTTTGCATCGATCTGCGGCCTGATTTTTGATGATGCGTGAAATGAGGACAGGTAGACGATGTTCAGCTCCCCCCTTCACACACAGACCAAGGCCTCCCATCCCCTCTCGCCGCAGTTCTACCTCACGCACCTGTTGAAAAACAGAAAAGAAGAATTATTAGAAAACATTAACTGCTGGAACACGGCAAACAACACTCAAATGTAAAGTTCTAAGAGACATACAACTTCATGAGCCCCCAAAAGTGTGGGGGCTAATAAGGGTCCATGTCTCTTGTATTATTTCTGTGCACCTACAGGGGGGCTCATGAAGATCTAGGCCACTTTCTGGCCTCATTTTGTATGCATGTGCCTCATACAGATGTCCTAATCCTATCATAAAACCACTAGCGTTTCAAAGACATCATTTCTAGCCCCTGACAGTATAAAAGGGTAAATGCAGCTGGTGACCTCCCCTCCCCCCCCCCTCCCCTCCCACCCCCCCCCCCAAAAAAAAAAAAAATGATATATGAAATTTAAAAAAAAAAAAACAGACCATAGTTGAGGCAAGCATGGATAGATACAGTGTACATAGTATACACTGGGAAGTCACTCAATGTCTCACAAGCACACAGTAATAACTGAGTTAGATCCCTTGACCCCTACATGGTGCACCATAACTGCTTTTGTCACTATTGACTCATTTATCTTAAGGCAATGGAATGGAAGTTGAACCAGAACACTCCACCATCCTCACCCAGAACCCTCTTCCTACTGCCCTCATCAAGAAAGGGATGGAGGGGTTAGGGTGGAGGGATGGGGGCAAACACCCTTTGAGATAAAGTAAACAGTTAACAACCTTATACCAATCAAACACATGACCACAAGGGAGGGAGGGGTGGGGGGGTGGGGAGGGAGGGGGGGCGGTTGAAGACTACCAGTATGCAAATAAAGAAATTACATGACAATAGGACATGACCCACCATGTTGAGAAACACTTCATCTTCATCATCAAGTGGGACATTGACCCATTCTTCCTTCTGAATGAGCAGGGCATCAGGAAACAGGACGAGGCGCACAGTGTGAACTTTGCTCTGCCCATCTGTCACACTCAGAATCCCACTCTTCGTCTGCAAACAGTCAATATTTGTATCCTGCATGTTCATCAAGTTACATACTACAACACAGTCATGCAGTTGCATCAGTGTTAACCCATACAACCCCCATGGCTGCAATGCTCACATCTTGAAGTGTCACTTAATGACTGTGCATCTGCTGCAGGAAATGGATTGACCATGATAATTCATGGGCAGAGCCATATTAGCTTGGTGCCTTCAGGCGCCAATTTAATCTGACATTACCCTTGAATTATAATAGTATCACCTGCTGTTATGCATCGGTGCTAAATGGGTTACAATAGTACAAATACCAACAGATTTATAAAGCAAATAAACAATTATTCTGTAACCACCTTGCCTATTCACTCACTAGCACTGTGCACAGAACCGGTGGCTGCATGCACAAGTGGGTTTACTGATTAAGCAGTGATGATTAAACTGTCAAATTTTGGAGGCGTCCTCTAAATTCCATGTCAGTGACCATGATAGGAGTTCAAGTGTGCTGTCAAAATAGCTTGGTGCCGAGAGGCACCACGCTATTCTGGCATCACCCTGAGTTATCATGGTTGATCCACATCTTGTCGTTTCGTGTCAGGACTTTATGGTATAAAGGTGTGTCCATCCTCTCAGTCAAGGATGACTAAGAAACTTATGAATCACCTGTACAACACCGACATAAAAAACAAAACAAAACAAAAAACCGCGATGCTGACCAGTTCAGTCACATTTCTTAAACCATTAGCTTTATTAGGTCATAAAACTGTATTTTCGACGTGGGAGCGTGCGCTTCACTGCCTTCTGCCGTCTATCCAACGCACACCAGCGCTCGGGCTAAGATTCATGCAAATGAGTGATCGTTGCTCGAGTCAGGACGAACGAGCAGACGATACGACTAATCGAATCAGAAAATTACCATCTGTTGCACTCACCTCATCCATGCTGCACTCGCAACTTCTTGGCCAGTGGTTACGGTACTAAATCAAATCCGCACGAATCAGAGGCGAACATTTTTCGTCGTTTGCCATCATTTTCCTCAACTCTTGGAAAAAGTTCTGCGGGAGGGCACTCGCAGACTTCCGGTCTATTTGAAGATGAGGTTTTTCAGGAATGGCGGATGTAGGGATATAACCATCTGGGTATGTTGCTTTTATGATTCTTTCGTAATCGAAAAAGTAATTTCTGTCTTACAAGAACAAATCTATATTTTACTTTTAAAATAAGGCAGGTTTGCTTATGGTCGCTATTCGCTTTAATTTGTTTGTTTGTTTGTTTGTTTGTTTGCCTGTTTGCTTGTTAGGCGTGTGTTTCAGTGTTTGATTCAGGTTTTTTTTTCAGTGTTGGTTGTTTGGTTGGTTGGTCATTTGATTGTTTGTTTTTGTTGTCGTTTTTTGTTTCCACTAATTTACTGGTTGTGTATGATAATAAAAAAAAAAGAAAAAAAAAAAAAGCGATTTCTTGCCGGCAACAGGATTGTCTGCAGCAGATACATTTTCCTGTAAAAACAAACGCCCGGCTACTGAAATTGCCCGTGATATTTCCGACAGTAATGATTGTGCTGTTGTCTTAATAGACTGTAACTGCTGTAAAGTAGTTAGGTCTCTTGATGGATTCATGCGGCATCTAACTTATTTTTGCACCATCTATAAAGCACGCAAAAAATTACTGAGAAACAAGTAAACAAGTCATGACAATGAAACCGTAACTCCGACAAAGAAGTCACTCAAGCCAATGCTAGACTAGCATTGCTTAAAATTATACCGTGTTCTCTGTGTTTGTTTATTTATTTGTTTGTTTGTTTAAACAAATAATTATTGTTGTAAAGGTTGTGGTGGTAGCGGGCGGCTGTTATTTTTTGACTGAAACTTCATCATTTCAGTACAATCGGAGTCCGTCTTTTAGTAACTTGTTTTGTTCGTTCCGTTGTGTCAGTTGTGTTGTGTTGTGTGTTTGTTCGTTCCAGGAGCGGATCAATTACCTCGATGGGGGGTGGGGGTGGAGGGGGTGTCCAAATTTTTGTCTGGGACCTTGAACCTGGCACAAAAGGCCTCCCCGGCGCTAGACCTTTCTAGTGGCCGAAAATCAAGTTCAAACGGTGGCACCGAGGGGCGGGGGGTGGGGTGGGGTGGGGTGGGTGGGTGGGGGGGGGGGGGAAGGGGGTAGGGCCGGGGGAGAGGAAGAAGGCGTGTGTGCGTCAACACTCTCGCCACTCGCCAAAATATCAAACAGGGACGGAGGCGGGAGGGGGGGAGGTGGTGGTGTGTGTGCGTGTGTGTGTGTGTGTGTGTGTGTGTGTGTGTGTGTGTGCGTGTGTGTGTGTGTAAACTAGTCGCCAAAAAATCAAATAAGGAGGTGGAAAGGAGGTTCCAAACACCGCATAAAGGGACTTTCTTATAGCATTTTACACAAGTTTGGGTCGAGGGAGGGAGGGGTGGGTGGTGTCCGGAACCCCTAGGATCCCCCCTCCCCGATCCGCCCCTGCGTTCGTTTCCTCGCTCGCCGGCTCGTCAGTCCCTTCCTTCCTCCCTTCATTTTTTCTTTCTTTTTTTTTTAATGTCGTTTTTTTTCCCCTCAAACTAGCACAGTAGAGTTAAAACCAAAATATGCAGACCGGTGAACGTAGTGTAACTCAGTCATAGTGCCTGGCCAAGGTCGAAATTTCCTGAATTTGAAGTTACCTACTAAAGACTGTATTACAGTTCAAGGCAGATGGACCATGATAATTCAAGGGTGGTGCCAGAATAGCTTGGCGCCCATAGGCGCCAAGCTATTCTTGCTCCACCCTTGAACTACTGATCGGCATAGTGGTTGATCGATATCTTGCTGTCGTGTGTCGGGGCTAAGTAAGCGAAGCAAACATTTTCCAGCAAACTTTTTCAAACGACACATTAAATTAACTTTACGATTCAGCACGACACATCTTCGATCAGTCCACCAGCGTCGCATAGCAAATGGAAGCTGCGCAGCCAATAACGACACGATCGAGTCTAATGACCCAGTAAGCAAACGATCCTCGGGCTGACGGTCGGCCCGAATACCTTTCTCTCACTGGAAACCAACCGGCCGCCAGGTTCTCGTCGATATCAGTCAGCGCGGCAGATGCTTAGCAATTACACGATAAAATCGGATCTAAAACCTACAAATTAATTAATGTGATCAATTCTGCAAAGGGCCTGTACATGTATTCACTGGTTATCTCCATTGATCCGCTACGCTACGCGAAGCAGATCGATGGAGGTAACCAGTGTGGTACAGTGTACACGAAGATGTACATGCGCTCTAGTGCCAGCTGGCAAACAAGCGAGGGTTGGTGGTGTGTGTGTGTGGGGGTGTGTGGGGAGGGGGGGGGGGGGGTTGGGCAGTGGATATGTACACTCCCTGAAACTAGTCACTTGATAGTTTAAATGTTAATAAATTCCTTTTAGTGCAAGAAAACATAACAGAACTACTACAACCCTTAACCAACCAACAAATCAACCAACCACATACGAACCAGTTCAACTATCTGAGTATCAATACATATATTTGAACAAACGAACTTCTTTCTCTTTTTTTAAACGTGACCACTGCCCTCTAAGAGAGAGAGAGAGAGAGAGAGAGAGAGATGTGCACAAAACTGCTGTGAGTGCTTTTTCAAGTTTTTTTTTTTTTTTTTTTTTTATTTTTTTGTTGTTCTATACATAAAGCTATGCACTTCAAGAAAAGCGACTAATCAAATGCAATCATATAACTCACAAGTGACTTTACACTGAAAATGAAACTGGATTCAGCAAAAGAGACAGCATCTTTTCCTCCGTTTCACTGAAATTAACGAAATACATACACACATGTCGTCAGCTATAATTAACTGATCAAACTTGCCGCGTTTATAAAGTACATAGCTGTACATGCCATCATTCTTAATCGTATCACACAAAATGCGAAGAAATCTGACCAGGTAGCTAGCTTATTAAAATTGATCAGACCTGATGCGTTTCGAAACGGCAGTTTGATGGTCTGTGATTTTGGACCTACGGCGCTTGCGCCGTAAGGTCCAAAATCACAGACCAGCACACAATAAGAGCTGGCATTAGTTCCACAGTCATGTCAACGGATTTGTACAACATATGGTCATTTCAGTCGTTTTAATATGGGAGAGGATATCGTTGCATGTGGACGGGTGTGTCAGCTACATTAATTGTTTCTGCTCATTTTAGACTCTGCAGCGACAGTAGGCGGTAGACATGCTTTGTCATAGAAGTCGGATACCAAGTACACGAAGTTTACAGTAGACAAAGTAGTAGGCTGAAGAGTAAGTGGACTTTTTTGTTTCTGCGTTACTCAGACACACCGTGTAAGTTTGAGTGTGAACTCATTCGCGGCCACCCGCATCCGGATGCGCGGCTTATGCCGCGCCATGCATCCGGATGCGGCTATCCCGCGATTGAGTTAACTACATCCCCGCCACTGGCTTGACGCATTTGTGTGTGTGTGTGTGTGTGTGTGTGTGTGTGTGTGTGTGTGTGTGTGTGTGTGTGTGTGTGTGTGTGTGTGTGTGTGTGTGTGTGTGTGTGTGTGCGCGCGATTTTTGCGTCATTCAACGACCAAAATTGACAACCGTCAAAGGAACATGGTTACAAATTAGCCTCAGCAAGAGCCCTCATGAGGATCTATGTTTCTTGCGGTTGGATCGTGTGTTCACCTTCTCGGCAGTAAAGGGGTTAAAGGAATTTTTTCCCCCCGGTAAAGAAGTCTGGTTTGATTTAATTAATATCTCCGATATATAATGTTATTGGTATTTCGTGCGTTAACTGCCACACAGGGAA
The DNA here is from genome assembly GCA_036245525.1 of Semisulcospira habei. NCBI lineage: Eukaryota > Metazoa > Mollusca > Gastropoda > Semisulcospiridae > Semisulcospira > Semisulcospira habei. The sequence continues at coordinate 166,267,616 of BTPG01000001.1, read as the reverse complement.
AACTTGAAAAGGACCTGAAAAATACAACAATGGGTTAATACGCAATGTCTTTCATACATGCTCTTTAGTATGTCATGTAACAATGGACAAAAGGGTTAACTCAATCGAGACGTGCCGCCTCCGGATACGCGGCGTAAGCCGCGTATCCGGAGGCGGCACGTCTCGAATGAGTTAACTTAATTTATGAAGTTGTAATGCAATAAGATGAAATGCTTTTCCGTCTGCTCCTCTCAAGGTCTCTTTGAGCACGTCTGTTGCATATGCCCACTCGCATAGATTGTGAAGAGAAGGGTAGAACAGTTTTACTTTGCGGAAGCAAGACTGACAAACGTGACATTGAAAGCCCCGTGTTGGCGAATTATTAGCAAATCAAAGCTCATCCTGGAGAAGATAATTTAATCAAAAGAGTTAAGGTTCATTTTGTGCACGCGCCCGCTTTTATGGTCGGCTTCTCTAGAAACACTTTTAGGGTGATTTAAATCTTTCAAGGAGCCCTGCATCATCAGCTTGCGGAAGTGTCGTCATTATAGCGTTGCCGCCGGGACACTTTCGCAGCCATTGATGCGAGGCGCCTTGAATGATACAAGATTCATTTTGCGCATGCCCTTTCACATTCTGTAAAGTCTGAATACTGTTATTGTGTTAGGACTACTGATCCCATTAAATTACTAATTAGTCAAGGCGCCCTGCATCAACAGATGTGGAAGTGTTGTATAGCGTTGCTGCCGGCAAAGCTATACGACACTTTCGCAGCTATTGATGCGGGGAGCTTTGAACGAGTATTGATTCATTCAGCATGTGCACGCTCTTTCACAACCTTCTATAATTTATTTATTTATTTATTGTGTGTCAGGATCGCTCTGTTAAAACATGAGTGACCATTCCTTCCTCGTAGGAGGGTTGACCCAGTTCCGTTAGGGAGTTTCAGGACTGAATGGGGTAAAAAAAAAACCTTTGCATACCGCCATTTATTTTCAGGCCAAGATGTTTCGAGTGAGCCTGTGCCAAGTGACGGTGGCTGTTCTTTTTATGGTGGGAGCCGCGACCATCCTCTACAGCGAACACTTATGGCTGCAAGGCAGATGTAAGTCAAATGTCTCGCTATTGAGGAACTAAGCTTGAGCTGTCAAGAACTCCTTCATTTCAGCACCTACCGCAGGAATGCATTGACAGTTTTATCCAAGGTCAAAATCAAAAGATTTAACTCATTCTGCCCGCGACACACCACAGCAAGATATGGCTCGACCATGATTGTTCAAGGGTGTTGGCAGAATAGCTTGGCGCTTATAGGCCGGCGCCAAGCTATTTTGCCACCACCCTTGAACTATCATGTTCGATCTGTGTCACGACCCCCGCTTCCGGGGCGCGAGCTATGAGTGCTATCACACGAGACACACCCGACCCACACTAACACAAACACCAGAGGAACAATGACGACGACATATAACCCTAACAACAAACCAACTATTCTCACTAAATCTTAACCACGCACTCACGCATCACATTCACACGCACACGTCCAAACTCCCCGACCCGAATAACCATTATACACAATACAAAATAACAAAATTAATATATAATAAAACAAATATCCCTAATAAAAATACAACCAGAAACAGACTGAAAAACTTAATTCAGTCACAAGCCACGGACCCCGACGGAAGCACAAGCGGGGCGTCAAGCGCTAACGCCAATAGACCTACGCCTTTACTTCCACGAAGCGTCCCTCACAGCATGTGGCTCCTAACGTAACAGTGTTTCAAATAGCACAATATCCAATATACTGAAGCGAATATACTTACTGACACACAAATGAACGTGGAACAAACTTAATACCGTTCACAGGTCACTGGACCTTTTCGCCGGAGGCACAACCGTCGAGCTCAGCTCAGCTCTACGCTCTTGCCTCCGCGATAAGGTTTTCCACAGCACATGACTGCCTTTAAATATTAATAACAGTATTTCGACTACAAAGTCGACTATATAATGGAACTAACATCCTCAATACAACATAACCGAACGTTAAGCAAACAATAGTTCAACAGTTACTAAACCTTCTCGACGGAAGCACAACCGCCGAGCTCAGCTCAGCGCTCTTGCTTCCGCGACAAGGTCTTCTGTAACACAAAGCTACGTTTAAACAATACAATATTTCAGAATATCACTGACACTGCCATAAAGCTCTCCTCGCAAAGCTGTCGCTACGAGGAGATGAAATTAACACAACGCCCTCTACCAGTTTACAAATACACAAGATACGTTAGACGAATTAGAAATAACTAAATGGGGCGACCCGACCTGGCTCAACACGGGGCGCGCCGCGATGCTCTCGACAGCGCTCAGGTACGGCGTCGTAGACCCACAAGTGGTCTGACACAGCCAGCCTCCACTCTTACAACGAAGACCTTCCGCACAGCGCGGCGGCGGACTTAGTTGGTTATACATATGAATAACTAACAAAAGAAAGGCAATCACATCACCCGGCCTCCCCACAACTTCAACTGCCGTCTTTTACGTCTCTTCACCTCTCCCCCACAACAATAAAATCACTCAACATAAAACATTTACACATCACCATATGATTCGCTTCCAAATTTACACTCCGACGCTAAATAGTGAGATGGCCTTAGTCGCCAGCTCGGCGATAAATCCCAATAATTCGACGCTAACTACTACCAAATGCAACAGATGGCATTCACTTCTACATTCTATTTCTCACACTTGTCCCCCAGTACACAATAACAAAAAATAATAACAGAACAAGCAAACACAGGCAAACCCCCCGAGCAAATGGACACCAACGAATTGTTGCGTGTACTCGCCGCTATCCGTGGAGACGCCCCGGCTGGGACGAAGACAAACAAAGACAAGACAAGCCAGGGGTTCAGTCGTTGCAGTTTCTTCTTCTTCTCTCAGGACACCAACTCCGGACCAACCAGAGCCGTATTGTGGGACCGTCACAGGAGGACGACACGCCACTTGAGGACCGCAGCAAATGGCTAACCACGCCCGCGAAATCCCCCCTCGAAGACTAGTTACTTCGTTGACTGCTTGAAGCCGACTGTTCTTGTTCGCAGCTGGAATGCGACTCACCCGTTTGCTGTTGGAAATGCGACTGACTAACAATTTCGTTATCGTACGGTTAGCGAAAAAACGCTCAGTAAATCATGTGATTGAAATTCACGTGAAACAATAACCACCGATCACGCAGACCGACACAACATCCATGTAGAGGCCAAATCAGTACTAGACACCTATGCTATCGCTACCCGGTGACTAGCTAAACCCTGTCACCCCTCTAAATTCACATCCCCTACAAAAATAGGCGAAAAAAAAAAAACCCCCGTATGGTGACAATCTGTCTCCTGAATTGTAATGCAGTCCTCAGAGGATAACTCCAAAATGTGGTATTTCGTACCTCGGGCACAATGAGTTAAGAGAGTTGTCCTATTAAGGCCATAGTCACAGTTCAGATTCTTCTCCGTCCCCATGCATGTGCGTTAAAAGTCATGGTAAATCAAAGTGGCACAGTTGCAGTGCGGCCTAATTGATCAGTGTTCAGATCGTACTCCGTAGGCAATAGCTGTCCCTGTCCTCCCATAACCCTCCAGTTCGGGTCGCCCATTATCAGTCCGGTGACCTGGACGTTAAACCCCGAACTAATCGAACCAAATCGAAATTTGTATGTGCGTGCAGGCGCAGCTGTGTGTGTGTGTGTGTGTGTGTGTGCGTACGCCGTGCGTGCGTGTGTGTGTGTATATATGTGTATGTGTGTGTGTGTGTGTGTGTGTGTGTGTGTGTGTGTGTGCGCGTGCGTGTCAGTGGGTATGTGTGCGTGTGTGTTGGATACTTTGCCTTGCCGCACCGTACAGTGCCTTATCCAGACCAAAAACTCAGTGACTGCCAAGCGTGTAAAATACAGAGAAGAACCCACCGAAGAAAGAAACACGCTTATGAAAGACAATTACAACAAAAAGTTTATCAATATTTCAAAATAGACATACAAACAAGTACACATATATGGTCGATCCACGTCCTGTCATAGCATGCCAGGGTTTCATGGCCGGGGTCATAAATTGTGTTATAACTGTCTTTTCTAAGCCTGTTTCTTTCTTCGTCAGTTGGGCTCTTCTCAACTGAACTCATTCTACCCCAGACACACCACAAGAAGATAAGGATTGACCACGTTAGTTCAAGGGTGATGCCAGAATAGCTTGGCGCCTATGGGCGCCAAGCTATTCTGGCATCACCCTTGAACTATCATGGTCGATCTGTGTCCTGCACTGCAATGCAGTCTTCAGAGGACAACGGCAAAATTTGGGGCTTTCGGTGTTGGGGTAGAATGAGTTAAGTACCTTGCCTTATATTACGTCACCTCCTCTTACTGTTCACAGCACTGGACCGGCCAGAATCGCAAGCGGACACTGTACAGTTCTCTGTCATACCGCCTCCTACAGCGTGCGACTGCAAGGACAAGGTCAGCAAGGCCGTGAAAGAGGTCGCAGCGGCCAAACAGGCCATTTTAAGTGAGTACCGCTAGGCAAATAACAGCGTTGTTCATAAATTAGGTCAAAACTGCACGTGTTTTGACGCAAAACAGTGGATTAAAAGCTAGGACAAACATGTGGTATCGCATCAGTGTTTGTCCTGGCTTTTAACCCTTATCATTCGGAATAGACCAAACTGATGACCAATAACACCAGTGGCATTGGCACTGACATCATAATTGGAAGCCAAAAACTGGAGACCGTTAATAAATTCAAATACTTAGGAGCCATTGTGACAGATGAGGGATCAAAACCAGAAATACTGTCCAGGATTGCGCAGACAACAACGGCACTGACAAGAGTTGAAGACCAGTATGGAAGGACAGAAACATCACACTCTGTTCCAAGATCAGACTGATGCGCTCCTTAGTTATCTCAGTGTTTTTGTATGCCTGCGAGTCATGGACCCTCACAGCAGACCTTGAAAGGAGGATACAAGCCACTGAAATGAGATGTTTCCGAAGGCTGCTTGGCATTTCATACAGAGATCACGTAACAAACGTGGAATTGGGAAGCAGAATCACTGAGGCAAGCCATCGGGTCATAATATGAAGACCTATTAGCCATTGTGAAAAAACGCAAACTAAAGTGGTATGTGCATGTCACGCGTTCAGCAGGGCTTGCCAAAACAATCCTGCAAGGCACTGTGCAAGGAGGACGAAGGAGAGGAAGACAGAGGAAAAGATGGGAGGACAATATTTCAGAGTGGACAGGACTGAACTGCGCGATACGCTAAGAATGGTAGAGAACAGAGAGGAATGGAGGGAGTTGGTTGCCAAGTCATCAGTGGCAAAGGTCGGCAACTGGACTACGGGATATAGATAGATGGATAGATTCGGAATACACCAGTGTGTTGAAATACGTTTGACTAAAATAGTTCAAGGGTAGTGCCAGAATAGTTTGGCGCCTCTAAGCGCCAAGCTATTCTGGCACCACCCTTGAACTAAAGCCATTGGTCTATATCCTTATCTGTAAGTACTATAATGCAGGTTGCATATGGCAGCCCGCGTACAGATTTGAAGCTTTTAGCCTCAGTATGATATGGGTTAATACACCGCTGTTTGCATCAAAACACGCGCAGTTTTTATTTTTTAATTTTTTATTATTTTTTAAACCTACTTCGTCTATTTAGTCAGTGAATATATTTTTTCAATTCATTTTCTGTCTCCCATTTCCCCACACCCGGGTGAAAATTAGAAGAGGAAGTAGGAAGAAATGTAGACGCAAATAAAGAAATAAAGAAACAGAAATTGGATTGAGATGGCCGACACGCTGGGTAAGTGGAGCTCTTAATGTAATGATTATCCCCGCCCTTCTGGGACATTGAAATAAGCCTGTAAGACAGACCTGTACTTTTGTCAAAGCATTCATGTCCTGTGTATTTGGTCAATGTCCAAATCTCCCCACTTTCAACAACAACAACAAAATAATAATTTACTCATTCAGTCCGACGGCCGTATTTCCCAAATTTTGGAGGCGTCATCTAATGACTATGCACCAGTTGTAGGAGATGGATCGACCATAATAATTGAAGGGCAGTGCCAGATTAGCTTGGCGCCGACAGGTGCCAAGCTAATCTGGCACTACCCTTCAATTATCATGGTCGACCCATCTCCTGCTGTAGTGCGCCAGGGCTGAATGGGTTAAGGCCGATAACATGTTTTATTATAAACAGCAACAACAATAGCAACAGCAGCAACAACAACAACAACACAACCCTCACCACTGCCACCACGACCAGCAACAACAATAGCAGCAACAAATTGAGAGCTTTCATTAAAAAAAAAAAAAGAGAGAGAGACACATACTGTATTCCACTTTCCAGAAAACAACTTCAAGGACAGCAATTCGTACCCGACCAACAAAAAGCAGATTATCGTTCTTAGCTATGGGCGCAGCGGCTCGTCCTTCACCTCTGACATTGTCATCCAAGACCCAAGGACGTTCTTCGCCTTTGAGCCGCTCTACAAAGTCATGATACGCTACACCGGAAGTGACCAGATCCACGACATCGGCGTTCTCGGGAAGTGAGTTGTGTTCAGATGAGATAATTTGTTAATCAGTACAAGCGTGCTAAGCTGTGCTGATAGCAAAAGGTGCTTGGGCCGACGACAGCCGCAGTTGCCGTGCGCGGGCCAACTGCGGCCGTCGTCGGCCCGAGCAGCTTTGCTAATTTTTGATTGTATTAATTTAATTTTAATTGTATTGCTTTCAATTAAGTCCTCCCACATCTCAGACCCTTAGCTAGCACGTTTCAAGAGGGCGGAAAATACGCATGACCCGCCTCTAGCTCCCCTTACAATTTGCCCCTCAATTTTTTTCCCCTGCCTCGCTGCCCAGCCCTCTGCCCCTAAATTCACACTCATCTACAATATCAGACTGAAGCTTTTTGTTGTTGTTGTTGAGTTGATTATGCTGCAGCTGAAAAAATGGAGGAAATGAACAAAATCAGCAACCCCCCCCCACCCCCACCCGTTTTTATGTGCATTTGGTTCATACCTCCCCGTGAGTCACTTCCCCTGGTCCAGGCCTCTCTGTGAGTCACTTCCACCTGGTCCATACCTCCCCGTGAGTCACTACCTCATTATGGTCAGCTCTACCTGGTCCATACTTCCCCGTTTTTCACCTCCATCTGCTCCATACCTCTGAATGGTCACCCTCACTTGGTCCTGCAAGTTCGCCTTTCTTAACCTTTACTCAAGCCAAGTTGACCTTTTTGACCTTTGTATTCCAGGTTCGTCTTTGATCTTTGCGCCTTTGTCATTTTTCCAATATGCCTAGTTTGTACCTTTTTATATTTGCCAAGACCTTTATTTCCGATACCCAGACAGTCCGGGTATTTTTATACCTTGATAAACCAAGTATTATTGCGATTTTACGTTCATGACCTTTTCCTGTCGACCTCCAGTGGGGATCGAACCTCGCACCTTGCGGTCTCACTGTGCTATTGGGACCTCAAAGAATGCCTTGAATAAATATTGCGAAGGTGCAAATGTATTTTGTGGAGAGTTTGTGTGTGGTTGCAAATAGATCCATGAAATTGTATGACTATTGTTTATGCATGTGACTCGTTCCATCGTACGACAAGTTTTCATTGTAACTCACTACAGGGTGTCTTGTGGCTTGCATAGTTATGCAAAATGTCCTAACAAACAAACGAAAATCTCCCCCCCCCCCCCCACGCCTCCCCCTCTCCAACCTCGACAAATAATTGATCCAACATTGATTTCCTGACAGAAATAACATCAGTTCTGACTCGGAACTAAGCATTAGTAATCACTGGGATATTTCGGATGTCCCACAGCCGAAATATCCCAGTGAGTAAAGCTTGGCTCCGAGTCACCGTCTGAATGTCATTTCTCTCGTCTCATCCGGAATGGGAAAGTTTCCATTCCTACACCACGATTTCGTCTTTTATTTCAGCGACAAATTCGCTCCAAAACCCAACGAGAAGGGAGAGCTAGTAAGCCCTGAGCCATACGCCATGGTGGGAGCCCCGACGTACGCCAATTACTCCGTAGAGGCCACTCAGATTCTACGCTACTTCCTCACGTGTCAGTTCGAATACCTCAAGGCAGACGATCTCCTTAACTTTATGTTTTTGAACCGCAACAACACGATCGAGTTCTATAAATGTTTCCGGGATTTCCCGCAGGAGCAGGCGTATTTTCCGAAGTACCTTGGCTGCCTGTGGAAGCTGAAAGAAGTCTGCATGAGCAAGGAGTTCCAGGTGAGTCAGGACTGAAGAGTGTGGAAGGGAGGAGAGAAGCTGCGGAAGTCTTCTGCTTTAGTGGACCCTCAAGGCTTGGAGTTTCGTATCTGCCCTGTAAAGGGAAAAGACAGTAAGTCCATTTTTGTGAAAAGCGGGGTTTTCATTGTAAATGAAAATCCCGCTTTTTAAAAATATACTGGACTTATTGCCTTTTGTCCTCGCGCTGAGACCATATGGCGTTGAGGCGCGTCCCCTGGGTGGTGGATAGGGGGTCCCTCGCGAGAGGGGTGCACCGAATGAAATAAGGTGCCGTGAACCAACATGGTCTAAGGGAAGGAGACCCCGACAGAAAACCCCTGGTCCTCCTAGTAAGGGGGTTGGGCTTGGGGGTAGCTTCCCCACCCTGCAAATAAAGAAATAGCTACAAAAACGCTGACGAAAAGACAAACAGCAATTCCTTTCCTGGAGGAGGAAGGTTCTTCTACCAGAAGATTTATGACGTCGTGTGGTGAAAGCCCGAAGTCTTCGGAAGCCACAGGACCGAGCCGCCTCTCTCTATCCAGGGACACAATCATGGGCATATGGAATGTCAAGACCATGTACCAGAGCGGGAAGTCCGCCCAGATAGCAGCGGAAATGCAAAAGTACAACCTTTCCCTGCTAGGTATCAGTGAAGCCAGATGGACGCAGTCTGGCCAGAAAAGGCTGTTAAGTGGGGAGATGATTCTGTATTCAGGTCATGAAGAGGAGAATGCCCCCCACACAGAAGGCGTAGCATTCATGCTGTCACCAGTGGCACAGAGAGCGCTGATTGGCTGGGAACCTCTTGGGCCAAAAATTATCACAGCAGCCTTTAGAACTAGGAGAAAGATCAAGTTGAACGTCATCCAATGTTATGCGCCCACCAATGACAGTGACGAGGAAGAGAAACATGAGTTCTACGACCGACTCCAGAGTGCTGTGGACAAATGTGCGGAGCGAGACATCACCATCGTCATGGGTGATTTTAATGCAAAAATAGGGGAGGACAACACCGGATACGAAGAGGTGATGGGGAGACAGGGATTAGGGGAGATGAGTGAGAACGGGGAGAGGTTTCACAGTGTAGACTTTTGTGCTCTAAACAGACTTGACATTGGAGGCAGCATCTTCCCACACAGAAGAATACACAAAGCAACGTGGGTCTCACCTGACCATACTACAGAGAACCAAATAGAGCATATCTGCATTAGCAAGAAATTTAAATATCCCTTCAAGATGTTGGAGTGAGGAGGGGAGCAGATGTCGCCTCAGACTATCAACTGCTTATCTTAAGAATAAAGCTCAAGTTAAAGAAAAGCAGCACATGAACAACAAGAAGACAGCGATATAATGTAGACATTCTGAGAGAGACGGGAGTGAGAGAAGAGTTCAAACTGGTGCTGTCCAACAGGTTTCAAGCGCTACAGGAGCTAGTAAATGAAGAGGAGGCGGTCACCACAGAGCAGCAGTGGATGGCAGTTAGAGAGGCGCTGAACTCAACCTGCAAAGATACTGTAGGGTTCAGGAAACACCATCACAAGGACTGGCTGTCGGCACAGACCTTGAAGGAGATAGAAGTGAGGAAGCAGAAGAAAGCAGTTGTCAACAACAGTCGCACGAGAGCAGCCAAAGCAAGGGCACAGGAGGAATACTCGGAAGCCAACCGCGAAGTGAAGCGGAGTATCAGGGCAGACAAGAGAGCCTACACAGACAGCCTGGCAGCAGAGGCAGAAAAGGCAGCAGGCAGCGGCAACATGAAACAGCTCTACGACATTACCAGAAGATTGTCAGGCAAGTATGGCCATACAGAAAGACCAGTAAAAGACAAAGAAGGCAAGCCTATTGCAGAGCAGACCAACTTGACAGATGGGCCGAGTGTTTTGAAGAGTTACTGAACAGACCCACCCCACCAGACCCCCCAGACATCCAGCCAGCAGAGACTGACCTACCCATTAGCTGTGACAGACCCAGCCGGGAAGAGATCAGGAGAGCAGTGGCATTTTTTAAGAACGGCAAAGCAGCAGGGCCAGATGGCATCCCAGCGGAAGCTCTGAAAGCAGACCTAGAAACAACAGTAGAGATGCTGTACCCACTGTTTGGAAAGATCTGGGAAGAAGAGGTGATGCCGGCTGACTGGACTGGAAGGAGGGGTACCTAATCAAGCTTCCCAATAAAGGCGACCTCAGCAAGTGTTCCAACTACAGAGGAATCACCTTGCTGTCAGTACCAGGAAAGGTCTTCAACAGGATCATCCTGGAGAGAATGAAGAGCTCCGTCGACCCCCAGCTGAGAGACCAGCAAGCAGGATTCAGGAAAAACCGATCATGTACAGACCAGATTGCCACTCTCCGCATCATCGTGGAGCAGTCTCTGGAGTGGAGCTCCCCGCTGTACGTCAACTTTGTGGATTACGAGAAAGCATTTGACAGCGTGGGCCGAGAGACTTTGTGGAAACTCCTACGACATTATGGTGTACCCACAAAGCTCGTCTGCCTGATCAAGAGCAGCTACGATGGCATGACATGTCGCGTGATCCACGAAGGGCAGTTCACGAGGGAGCTCCAGGTCAGAACCGACGTCAGGCAGGGGTGTTTACTGTCTCCGTTCCTCTTCCTACTGGCCATAGACTGGGTCATGAAGAGGACCACAGAGCAGAGAAGAAGCGGAATACAGTGGACACTGTGGACACAGCTTGACGACCTCGATTTTGCAGACGACTTGGCGTTACTGTCCCACACTCATCAACAAATGCAGGACAAGACCACGAGGCTTGCTGACATCTCGTCCCAGGTGGGCCTCACCATCCACAAACAGTAAACAAAGACAATGAGGCTGAACGCAACCAGAGAAGAACCAGTCTTGCTTGCTGGCACCCCGCTGGATGAGGTGGAGTCCTTCACCTATCTCGGGAGCACCATCGACAAAAAAAGCTGGCACTGATGCAGATATCAGAGCACGAATCGGTAAAGCCAGAGCAGCCTTTCTCCAGCTGAAAAAAAGTGTGGAGTTCCAGAGAGCTGTCACAACACACCAAAGTCCGGATTTTCAACTCAAACGTAAAAACAGTTCTCCTATATGGAGCAGAGACTTGGAGGTTGACAAAAACCACAGTCAACAGAGTACAGATCTTCATTAACAATTGCCTTAAAAGAATCTTGAAAATCCACTGGCCAGAGAAGATCAGCAACATCAGACTCTGGGAGAGAACAGAGCAGATAACAGCAGAGAATGAAATTGGGCGAAGAATATGGGGATGGATTGGTCACAGTCTGAGAAAGCCAGTTTCCAGTATCACTAGGCAGGCATTGTCATGGAACCCCCATGGAAAGAGGAAAAGAGGCAGGCCGAGAAACACCTGGCGTCGAGACCTCCAAGCAGACATCAAGAGACTGGGAACCACCTGGAGTAAAATCGAAGGAAAAGCACTGGACAGGAGTCGCTGGAGGTCTCTCGTCGACGGCCTATACCCTGGGAGGGGTGACAGGCGTAAGTAAGTAAGTACTGTCTTTTGTCATCACATAGAAGATTCATGTATGTACCAGATAGGAAGAATTCGTATGCGCCTGACTGGCCGACAGTATGCTTGTCTGTGACCAGTGACAAATAATCATCTGGAAAGCTAACATCAGGGCCATGTGGGTCCTGTGTGTTATTAAACTTCACAGCTTCAAGCCGTAAGATCCGAAAGCACAGGCTAACACTAATATTTGTCTTTTAAAACCGATTTCGATTACGAGGAGTTTCAGAGGACATCAAAAATTACCTCATCAGTAGTTCGTGATACAACAAAAAAAAAAAAAAAAAAAAAAAAGAAAAAAAAAAAAAGAAGAGAATTTGAGATAAACCATGCCCACACGGTCTCTTCTATACGAGTTTGCATGCACGCGCTTCGCGCCAAAAGTACGTTCAGCAGCGAAGTTAGCGTAACTAGACATGACGTAATTTTTATCTTGTTACTTCACTGCATGAGTTTGAGTCCTGTCCGCTTATGACGTCAAGTGCGTGCTATTGAAAGCGCTTCACGACGTCCCATCCTAAAAAAAGTTCTTTCTATAAACAGAAGAGGCTTACAACGCTGTACCTTGACAAGTGACAGTATGTCTTGCAGGTCGTGAAAGTGATCCGCTACCCAGCCCGCATCCTCCGGCCCCTCCTGGAGGAGTTCCCCAACCTCAAGATTCTCTACCTTGTGCGTGACCCGCGAGGGACGCTGTCCTCCGAGATGGAGATCTTGAAGACGTACGCCAAGACCAGCATCAAGGAAGCCGCTGAGACCTTCTGCGGTATGGTTAATGATGACGCCGAGAATATAAGACTGCTGTCCGAGTCCTATCCGGATAGGTGGGTGACCATTTTGATATGTGTGCAGGTTTGTGATTTTGGACCTTACGGCTTTCAGCCGTAAGGTTCAAAATCACAGATCAGCACATAAGCAATTATGTTGGCTCTTTCACTACTGGCGAAAAATGCGGGAGATAAGGCAACTGCGATAGCTCAAGGGTATTATTTATTTATTTACTTATCTATTTATTTATTATTTAAATCCATCCATCCATCCAACCATCCATCCATTCATCCATCCGTTATCAATATTATTGTGCATTTACTATCATTTGTATGGGACTTTATTCATAAATATTTATTCTTTTATGCATTTACTTATTTATGCATTTATTTATGCAATTATCTATTAATCATGTATTCACCTGTGCAGTTGTTATTGTTTGTGATTAGTTAAATAATTAATTTATAAATTAGTTATTTATGTATTATTCATTCATTCATTCACTTTCAGAATCCGCACGATCCGGTACGAGACTATAGCAAGAGACGCCGTGGACGCCGCCAAGCGAATGTACAACTTCTTAGAGCTGAGCTTCACGCCCAAAATCGAGACCTACATCCGCCACATCACCGCCGCCAAGAAGGACGGACACAACTTCTCCACTCTGAGGAAAGACTCCTGGCTGGCGGCCAACAAGTGGCGCACCATCGCCTCCTACAAGAACGTCAGATCCGTGGACACTGCGTGCGGTGACGTGTACGATGCGGTGGGGTTTGTGAAGGTTCCGCGCGAGTCGTACCTCAGAGATCTCAACACGTCCCTGGCCTCCCAGGCATCTCAGATGGAAAATATATAGAGATGTGAATGTCTCTCTTGGATTATGTCTTTCGAGGTTTTGACATTAACCCCCATGTCTGTTACTGACGATACCGTTCGGCGGAAAAGACGCGTAATTACGAGTTTTCCGCCGAACGGTATCGTCAGTAGCAGTCAAGGGGGTTAATGCTGAAATGGCGATTGTCGATTGGTTTGCAGCACAAGTTACATTGTCGTTGTGTACGCTGTGTCGAGCCGTACCGTACCCAGCCCGCGCAAGCCGTGCCCAGCCACGTGGTATCCAGAGTGCACAGTGAATGTTTCTATTTAAAAAAAAAATCTTTTATGAACCTATTTTAGTGCGTCAATGTGTAATGCGCTCACACTTATCGTAGTGGTAACCCTTTAGCTGCTAATGACGATATCGCTTGGCAGAACTTGAAGACGCGTATCCACACGTCTTTTCCGCCGAACGGTATCGTGGATAGCAGGCAAGGGATTAAATGCTGCATTATGAAGGATTTTTCGTGGTATATCCTTCTTCGTGTCACGGTAATCGAGATTCAGATTGGCTGCGGTGTTGCTGGCCACAGACTTGCTGTTTGGGTACCGGTAATGACGTTTCGTTTGCAACGAGCGACTCCCACTAAAGAACGAGAGCGAAATCAATGCGGATAACCAGCTTATGGCAGTCACCTTTTTGGTCTGGATTGGATGACCAGCTTGTACCATAAGCACAGACAACGACACCCCAAACATCTCCAAGAGGCATAGATCCTCGTGAGCCGACGTGACTTCGCTCACGTTCGATGTCGGGAGTCGTTCGGCGTAAACGCAACCTCACTATTTTCTCGACACGGCTTACGGTGTTTCCAGAACCGTCTTGCCCTGACGAAATGGCAAAAGGCAGGTCATTTTTGTGAAAAGCGACATTTTCATCTTACTACAATGAAAAGCGTGCTTTCTTCAAAAGCTGAATCATCTTTTTTTTTTTGTGCGTGTTGTTGGTGGCCTGCGCATGGAAAACACCAGAATGATTGACGTCATGGCCAAAGCGTCTGACAAACTTAGCGCATCACTCAGACTGCAGGACCAAACGACGGTCACCATTTCAGCGCCATTATTGCTCATTGACTTGTTTAGTTTCTGTGACAGATGGCTCAAATGTATGATCGATTTCTTGAAAACTGTTACTGACGTCAAACCCCAGGTGAATGGATCACGCGTGTGCTGGTCTGTGATTTTGGACCTTACGGCTTCGAGGCCGTAAGGTCCAAAATCACATACCAGCACCCATATTTTTTTTTTTAAAGAATCGTCTGCTAAACATTAGGTTTACGTCATGGGAGATGGATTGATCGTGATTGATCACGCTTAGTTTATAGAGGGAATGTAGAATGCCTCTGGTGAATGTGTTTCCGCGCGCAGGTTCATTACAACGAAGAATATTTTAATATAAAAAAAAAAATGTGGGGAGAAACACCGGTAAACAAAGAAACAAACTGTTCTTTATATCACTTTTTAGTAGCTTAGTATGATAAACTGCTATCATAAACCAAGAATTTATTTATTAGAAACTCGTTTATGTAGAACAAACAAACACAAACAAACAAACAACACAGAATGATGCATATATTTTTATGCTTTTACGGTTGATTTTTGTTGTTGTCAGCTGGTAACTTTCCAGTTGTAATGTGTATTTGTTCTGCAAACGTAGACCAAAAGGGTGACTGCCAAGCGTGTAAAAAGCAGAGAAGAACCAAACGAAGAAAGAAACACGCTTAGAAAAGACAGCTAAAACACAATTTATTCATATTTCGATCATAGACTCACAGAGATATATTTTTTTTCCTTTCTAAATAGACATAGGAGTACACAATTTAGTTTGTACTTGTCTGTTTTGAAACAACCGAAATATTATTAACCCATTCAGCCCTGACGCACTACAGCAGGAGATGCTTCGATCATGATAATTTAAGGGTAGTGCCAGATTAGCTTGGCGCCTGTCGGCGCCCAGCTAATCTGGCACTGCCCTTGAATTATCATGATCAATCCATCTCCTGAAAACTTGTGCATAGTCATTAGATGACGCCTCCCAAATTTGGGAAATACGTGCGTCGGGCTGAAAGAGTTAATTTTGTGCAGTAACTGTCTTTTCTAAGCGCGTTTCTTTCTTTATTGGGTTCTTCTCGTAGACCCGAAGGCTCTAAACCGTTAGGACCGAAATCACAAAACGTAACACATGTATAGCACCCTGTGCTTTATCACAATTTCATCATAGATTATATTATTCATTGTGATTTTTGTTGGTGTGTTGTTGGATGCAAAGAACGAAATGGGATAAAATGCTGTTTAAAAAAAAAGAAGTTACGCAGATAGCAGGTTTGCAAAAGGTCCTCGGGCCGATGTCGACCGCAGTTGTCCCGCGCGGCACAGCTGTGCGCGGGATAGCTGAGGCCGACGTCGGGCCGAGGATCATTTGCTCACATGATCACAGCATGAGGTATCGCCAGTGTATATACTATGTATAGAAATTGTGAATACCTACAAATAAAGCAGATATGTGCGTGTTTTTCTTTATGAAGTGACACGTTTTGTGACATAATGGATAGAGAGTGAAGTGCCCGAAGCGAAATGCGCGCAGTCACACACACAAACAGACTTACACATAAGCAAACACACACACACACACACACACACACACACACACACACACACACACACACACAAACAGACTTACACATAAGCAAACACACACACACACACACACACACACACACACACACACACACACACATCACGGGCACACTGACACACCATGACACACAAAATGATATCTATGCGCTTGACAAACAAGAAAATCAAAGTTGATCAAATCAGCATCACGACACCAGCAATTCCTTTTTCCATACATGCCGCCGTGATATAGCAACGATTTTTTTCTTTCTGTCAACACTTAATGTTGACAGAATAGAAAAATAACAGTTTTATATGGGCAAGAAAGTAGAAGATTATAAACAAATGTATCGAAATGAGCTTTGGAGGCAGTATCAGTGGCGGATCCAGTGGGGAGTGGGGGTTCGGGTGGTGGTGCGTATGGAGCCCGCCCCCCCCCCCCCCCCCGTCAGCCCTGCCCCACCCACCCACCCCCCCAAAAAAAAATGTTTTTGATGGTTATTTGTGAAAGTTGTGTTTTACTATTCGATGGTTCTTCTTTTCTTGTTTAGTGTATTTTCCAATTATCTCACGGGATCGGTGGGTGATCCTGTGTTCTTCATATGGAGGAGGTTTGTGGGTGTACAGCGCAGTATCACAATTTTCACAAATGGCTGTGTTGTTTCTCAGACGGAGGAGTAATTGGTAGTGTAGTGTTGTTGTCAAACACAAGGTGTTTGCTCCTGCAGAAACTCCAGATAGAACATTCTTTTCAATAGGAAAATTAATACCGTATAAGAATCAAAAGTGCCCTTTTAATCTTGTTTTGTTAGGGAGGTGGGTGGAGGCGGGGAGGAGGATAAGTGCAAGTAGATATGATCAGCCCTCCATTAAAAAAAAAAAAGTGCCAAAAGCGGTGCTGTCCCGAGATAAAAGAAGAAAAGTTTTAACCAATAAAAATCGTAAGCTCTGAAAACTTTAAGTATGTCTGAGAAACCCGAACCCAAAAAAGAAAAGAAAAGAAACACGCGTAGAGAGAACGGTTACAACACCATAGTACAATTTTAAAGAAAATCACAAAAAAGAAAAGCATCAAGAAAGAAGAAAGAATAATTTCAACACAACTTATTTGTAATTGTTCTTTCTAAGCGTGTTTCTTTCTTTGTTATGATTTTATGCTCGCCTGATAGTCGCTGTTTTGGTCTGGATTTCTTTTGTATGACACAGTTTGGGGGGGGGGGGCGGGAAGGGGGGGGGAGGACTGTTGTGCCCCCCTCCTCCCGTCGAGACACCCTCTAGATCCGCACCCGGTAGAGTCAACACATTTCAAGACAAACGGTTCAATGGTGATCCCTCCTCTCATGATGTCGGCGTAGGTAAGCAATTATTTGGTCAACGTGAGTAAATAAACTACACATATCTTGGAGTGATCTACGGCTAACAGTTCAGTTTGTTTTGGAGTAATGATCGGAAGTAAAACAGCATTTTTCAATTTATCGTGATCGTACTTTTCCGGCAAAAGCGTAGCAGGCCTATCAAAAAGTAGTGCAAATAGAAAACAAATGGAAGACTTTTCGTATGTGTGCAGGTCTGTGATTTTGGACTTTTCGGTGTAAGCCGTAAGGTCCAAAATCACAGACCAGCACATATATAATTGCTTTGCTATCGACAGGTTCCCGCTGTGTGGATAGTCTATTAGAAAAGTCAGTGGATGTGCATGACCACCTCTGAAGTGGAGCGGATAAGGCAACAGAAAAGCGTGCTTACTTCATATCATTAAACAATTCTGTCAGCGCGCAACAGAAAAAAAAATGATGTCTAATAGTATAACTTTACAGTACTTCAGATACTGAGGCGCAGACATCTAGAGACAGGCACTACTCATCAAGTTCAGTCTTTCTGAATCAACAACAGTTGACCACACGAATTTAATGTTCTGAGTTCGGAGTTGAACTGAAGTTTATAATCTGTAGAGAGACTAATTTGAAACATGTTTTCGTCTTTGAACATGCCCACTTTACTTTTGTTAGTTTTCGCTGTTGGAATTTTTGACAAAGAAGCAAAAGGTCAAAGCATCGGTTACAACCTTCACTGAACCCGCAACTAACACAGTCGGAGCGGTTTCTGCGGAGACACTTTATCCGAGTGAAGTTTCTTTCTCTAACTTAGCCTCAAGATCTTCTGAGTATGTTTCGCTGACAGCTGATGGAGCACAGCTCGTAAATCCTTCCTCCAGAACTTCGGGAGTTTTTTTCAACACGGACGAGCCACCGCAAAGTACCGCAGTCTTGCGCACAGCCATCGCAGCAATACAAATCATGAGTCCTTCGTCCAAATTTGCTGTTCCTTTCAGCACAGACGACACAGTTGTGTTTCACCCAACCACAAGTGTCAGCGTCAGTCAGAAGAGGATCGAGTACCTACACGGGGACACAGCAGAGTACTTAGGGACGGAAACGTTACACCCACTGTACACAGTCAGCTCAGATAAATTGACACTTACAGGTTCCCCCGACTCTATTGCTGGTGTAGACCGGCGACATTTTGCGACGACACATACGGATACATGTCCAGTGACTGCGGTCGTGACACGCATTGAAACACCAGCAACTACTGTTTCGCCAGCAACAATCAAAGGAGTTTCATTGACATTTACTACGTCAGTATTGCCTTTTGTTGTTAACCACCTTTCCTGTCACTGTACGTACATTTTGGTTAGTTCTGAAATCTTTGTTCATTCGGCAACGACCAAAAGCCAATATCGTCCAAAAAACATGGATACGAATTGGCCTCAGCAAGAGACATAGATCCTCATGAGCCTCCGCAGTCGCGGGAGCTCATGAGGATATATGCCTCTTGCATCTGGATCGTGTTCACTTTTCACTGATCTCGGCAATGCCGAAGGGGTTATAGCGACCTACTGAGTCCAGGCAGTAAGGAGTTAAAGCCCTTGATGCCAGCGGACGTGAAATGCGCGTCTGAACTCACTGCACACAGACCGACATTCGCGTGAGGAACGGCACAGTGTAACGGGGATAAAAGAATAGGCACAAACAACACAGGACTAACAAGAGTGATAAACCCTCATGAGCGGGCCCCGGCCGCGTCTGTGGGGGCTCATGAAGGTTTATGTCTCTTGCAGATGGATATCCTTCGACTTTCCCCCGCAGTTAAAGGGGTAATAGGTCGCGATTTTTCCGTTATAAATGATGCTGGACAAAAGGGCTAACTTGAATTTGGAAGTTTGAATGTCGTAAAATGAAAGACTTTTCTACTCTTCTTCTCCTTTGTACGCAGGGGAGTTCCTTCCGGTACGCTCAAAAGGTAGTGGAAATTATCATGACTTGGATGATGCAAACAGAGAAGTATCAGTTGACGCAAGACAGCATTGATAATTCGTTGTATCGGCGAATTTGATCGAGCCATCAAAGCCTGCCATGGAGCAGAAGTTGCTTTAACCTATTCAGCACTGGTTCACTACAGCTGAAGATAGATCGATCATGATAGCACAAAGCTAGTGCCGCCAGAATAGCCTGGCGCATATCAACAGCGACTAAAAATTCAATAACGCTTGATAGTCAGTATCTCCTTTTGTTGTTGAAATATTCAGCCTCGACACTCCATAAGAAGATATGGATCGACAATGATAGTCCAAGGGTTATAAGAAAATAGCATAGCACCGATAGGAAGCGACTTTTATTTTTAATTCAGTTTTAATTTTTAAATTTTATTGACGTTTGATAGTCAGTACCTCCTTTTGTTGTTCACATTCGCAGCCTCGACATTTTATAAGAGGATATGTATCGACCATGATAGCTCAAGATCAGTATCTCCTTTTGATGTTAACCTATTCAGCTGTGATTAACTACAACAGGATCGACCATTTTTAGTTGAAGGGTTGTGCGAGACTAGCGTGGCGCCGGCCCAAGAGGCGCCACGCTAGTCTGGCACAACCCTTGAATTAACACGACAAATTTGTATTCTTATCTGTTACCTAGTGTTCAAGTTTCTGAAAAAAGAACAGCCACCCCTCGTTTACCTGAAACTACAACAACAAATTCTGTGAAGAACGCCACTACATCGCCAACTGCATTGTGGACCGCACAATCAACGTCTTCTAACTCTAAGTTCATCAACCTGACCGCAGACTTCATGGCCGTCTGCTTGAAAACCAAAGATAAAATTTTCGAATTTCAAGCAGAACGCGCAGAAGTGTACATGGAGCAATTTCCTGAAAACCCTGGATATAAACCCGCCTTTGGTGAAGATATTTGCAGAGTTCAAATCACTGCCTCGTCCAACAAGGTCTTCAAGATGCACGTACGACGTATGGACGCTGATTGTCGTACCTTCAGGGTAGCCATCATCGAGTTCAGTGATTTCGCTCAGATTTTACACTCTTGCGCTTCGACGATTAGTCAGTTAGGGCCTGTGTACAGCGTGTCTAATGGCGTTCGGCTAACCGCTACTACATTCAGGGGCCCCCAAAATTATTCGGCCCATATCAGTTTTCTGGCAATACCCGAGGAGGAGAGGCCGCAGCTAGAGGTGCACTTTGTTTCATCACTGAAGGGTTGGTTTGTTGTCAGTGATTTTTTTTGTTTGAATTTGGTGAGATTTTCAAAATTATTAGAGAAGTTAGCAAAAGTCCTCGGTCGACCGCAGCTGGTCCGCGCACAGCCATGCGCAGGCCAGCTGCGGTCGACCCCGGGCCGAGGGTCTTTAGTTCCCTGGAAACACCACACTTAAAGTAGGACTATAATCGGCGGTTCAGCGTATGTTTCAAATTAATCTTGAATTTTAATGCAAACGAAAAAAGACAGTGAAGTAGGAACAGGGTGGCGGGAGGGAGAGTCGGGGGGGGGGGGGATGGAGGTGTGTGTGTATGTGTGTGTGTGTGTGTGTGTGGGGGGGGGGGGGCCCTAGACACCTTCCCTTCCCTCCAACCAGTGAAAAAGTAGGGGGGAGGGGGGACCCGAATATCTCCAGCTCCCCCCCCCCCCTCCCCCAATATTTTAATAGAAAAATATTTTTAGAAGAAAAAGCATTGTTGGGGAGAAAAATATTTGGAAGAAAAATTATAACGTAAATTTATCAATTTTTATTAATTTGTGTACACACAATGTTTCTAGACAAAAGCAACAGCAACTAATCACAAGATTTTATTTTTTGCGAAATTGGACTGTGGCGCTTAATAAATTCCTCCTCCCCCCCCCACCTCCGCACTCTGTATACCTCTTGCAGTTGGGCCGTGGTGTTTACCTTTCCTCGAAGTGGTTGATAATCATGCATAAGACTTGTTCCTTATTTTCGTGCAGGATACATCCAAACTCCACTCTGGGATGGGAAGACGTCACACCCCACATCAATGAAAAGTGAAGTCAGAACTATGGACGTCCCCCAAAACCACTCTATCTTGATCAGTTTTCTCGGCCTTCACCTACAAGGCAGCATGCCTTACAACTGTTTCGGAGGAAAGCTCAACTTGTTTTCCGGAGGCACTGCGTCTGTCAACATGGTTGCAGAGATCTGCGGAGTTGTGCCCCCTCCTCTTCAACTCTACCGCACACATGTCATGTACGCGCGGTTCGCTACATCGTTTATCATGAACAATTACGCGGGTTTCAAACTTCAGTTCACCTTTCATAACTCGTCAAACACGCCCCAGAAACTTTCAAATGGAAAGTGGAATTGCTCTGTGCCATACTTCCCTGAGTTTAAGTCCCACTTCCCTTGCAACTTGACGTCAGAATGCTTGAATGGGGAAGATGAGGCGGACTGTTCATACACGACTGAAACTTGCGGTCAAGGTCGAATTACTCTTGGCGGCACGTGTTACGCGCTTGTGACGTCAGAACGTAGTATCACGTGGGACACTGCGTCAGCCGAGTGCGCGCGGCGCGGGAGTCGACTGGCCAGTCTCAACACGCCAAAAGAATGGCACGACGTCAGAGAGCTACTGCAGCATCTGGACTCTATTTACATAGGGCTGAAGTCGGCCAGTCCTGCTTTGCCACATCTGTAAGTATGAATGTCATATAAGAATAAGAAGTGACACGTGGCCCCCGTAAGCAAAAGTCTGCATTTTGTGCGCAACAGTGAAAATCTTTGGCGAGAGGAAGAATAGCAGTTAGCGACGTCATTTTTACATTCACAATACACAGATAGTACAGAATGAGATGATGACGTCACAAATGCTTTTTCAACCTTATTGAAAATACGGTAAACTTTGAGATGGGGCTAGTCAGAACACGTTCCGTAGCCATGCAAATGACGAACATAGACTGGCACAAAGTCTGAGACTGGCAGTCGGTGACGAAGAAACACGATAAAAATGATTACGTCATGCGTAGCTACCCTAACCACGCTGTTGAACGTACATTAAAATTTGGCTGGAAACGCCGTGTGTATGTGTGTATGTGTGTGTGTGTGTGTGTGTGTGTGTGTGTGTGTGTGTGTGTATGTATATATATATATATATATATATATATATATATATATATATATATATATATATATAGATATGTGTATATAGATATATATGTGTATAGATGATATATATGTGTGTGTGTGTGTGTGTGTGTGTGTGTGTGTGTGTGTGTGTGTGTGTGTGTAGACACGAGTCTCTCCCGGGCTGTGTTTGTGTATGCCATACAGGTCTGAAACTTTAGGAAATGTTTCCTTCAAGATGATTTCGGAGTACTTTTCAGCATATTTAAATTGGATTTTTACCAGCTTTGTTCTTATTCAATGTTTTCTTAAAAAATAATTAATCAGAATAAATAAATAAATAAATAAATAAATAAATAAATAAATAAATAAATGAGTTCGTAATCCAGCGTTGCACCTCTTCAACTTTTAATAATCATAATAATTAATTCATTTTTGCAAGTTTTGGCGGAGCCAGTATTATACTCCCATCAAACAGTCAGCCCCGGAGGAGGCTGTGTGGATGAAAACAATCAGCCCTGAAAGAGGCTGCGTGCCTTTTAGATGAGTGACGTGAGACATCAAATTCGTCACTGTGTACACAGCGTTGTGAGACTAGCGATGCCATGACTCTGCAGCTTATTGTGACGTCATTTTGCTGCTCGTGCTATTCTTCTTCAGAATTCCTGTTGCTACATGAGCCCACAGGGCGTACTAATGGCGGGAAGCGCCATGTGTCCGCCTTAATTTGTGTGTGCCGGCGTGTGAGTTGATCAGAGATTGGCTTAGAGAGGAGGGAAATCAGAAGGATAAGCTGAAAAATATGAACAACTCGAAATGTTCCTGAAAGAAAAACGCATGTGAGCTCCAAACAGTACGGTAGACTTTGGGATGAAATGCTCATCTTGTTATACCCTATTGTGGCCGAACGACTTATCTGATTTTAGAAATTATTTCTGCTGCCTGATTCGGTAGAGTAAGACTACAAAAAGAGGCTCTATGCTGTGTTCATTTTGGCCCCCTTTTAAGATCACCCCTTTCCCAATATTATTATGAGACACATTAAGAACATATATAAAGGAGTTACTTTGGCACTATTAATTTTGTTATTGCCTGCAGTCTATCTATCTATCTGTCTGTCTTTCCGTCCCTAGTCTTGCCGACCGTAGGGGCACCACTGATGACATGGCAACCAGCTCCCTCCATTCCTCTCTGTTCTCTGCCATTCTTAGTGTATCGCACAGCTTCAGTCCTGTCTCTGTCTTCTCTGTCTTCATCTCCTTCGTCCTCCTTGCACAGTGCCTTGCAGGATTGTTTTGGCAAGCCCTGATGAACGCGTGACATGCCCATACCACTTCAGTTTGCGTTTTTTTCACAATGGTTAATAGGTCTTCATAGGGCCCGATGGCTTGCCTGATTTTGCTTCCCACTTCCTCGTTCGTGATGTGATGCTGTGTATACAATGTCAAGCAGCCTTCGAAAACATCTAATTTCAGTGGCTTGTATCCTCCTTTCAAGGTCTGCTGTCTCACAGGCATATAAGAGTCCTGAGATGACTGAGGAGCGCATCAGTTTGATCTGGAGCAGAGCGTGATGTTTCTGTCCTTCCATACAATGGTCTTCAATCTTGTCAGTGCTGTTGTTGTCTGCACAATCCTGGACTGTATTTCTAGTTTTGATCTCGCATCTGTCACAATGACCCCTACGTATTTGAATTTGGGATTTTAACCTCCAATCATGATGTTAGTACCAATGCCACTGGTGTTGTTGGTCATCGCTTTGGTCTTCTCTGCAATGATTTCCATCCCAAACGCAATGGCTGTACTGTCCAGCTTTTCCACCAGCTGAGGTAGCTCCTTCTCTGTTCCTGCAAGGCCATCAATGTCGTCCGCAAAGCGCAAGTTCGTGATTGGTCTGCCTCCAAAACTGACAGTTTCTTCATGATCTTTTAGAGCGTCTGTTATGATTCTTTCCAGAAAGATGCTGAAAAGAGTAGGTGAGAGCAAGCAGCCTTGTCTGACTCCGACTGTTGTCCTAAACCAATTTCCTATTTTGTCGTTGAAGCAGACTAGTGGCCTTGTTGTACAGATTTTCTATGACTGTAATCAGGTTGGCACTGATGTTGTATAGCTTCATGGTGGACCAAAGGGCTGCATGCCACATCCTGTCAAACGCCTTCTTAAAATCCAAAAAGACATGATAGAGGTCTTGCTGGGGCTGGAGGTACCTCTCACATAGAACTCTCAGGTTGAAGATCTGCTCAGTTGTGCTGCGCCCTGGTCTGAATCCTGCCTGTTCCTCAGTTATGATTTCCTCTGCCTGTGGCTTCAGCCTGTTGAGTAGGATCTTTAACATGACTTTGCTTGGGTGGCATATAAGACTGATCGTGCGATAATTCTGGCATTGTTGTAAGTTGCCTTTTTTCGGGAGAGTTATTATAAGTGATTGGGTCCATGGTGTGGGCCAATCCCCTGACTGCCAAAATGAAGTCGCCACACAGGGCGTAGGAGTCCCATGAGGGTCTCATCGGCCACGTGCCCAGGACCAAGGCGAGCCACTAGTTATGTGGAGTTTCGGTTGTGGTTAACAGCCTGGAGAGGGATGGGCTCCGCCAGGCTCATTTGCCCAAGACACACCACGTGCAATGACAACCTTACCTCAATCTATACCGGATCGGTCGTCGCCCGGAACAAGGACCGCGCCTTCTGTCTAGCGCCAGGGCAGAGGTGTTACTGGTGCACCACCAAAACTCCGTGCCAGAAACAACATCAGCATTGGCACGTGGAACATCAGAACATTAAGAACGCCTGGAAAGGTAGAGAAACTGACACACGAAATGAACAGATACCACTGGACCATCCTAGGACTGTGCGAAGTACGATGGAAGAACCTTGGGGAAACATCAACCCAGCAAAACCACAAACTGTATTACAGTGGCAGAGAAGACAAACACGAACAGGGTGTCGGATTTCTCGTCCATAAAGACATCGTGAACACTGCCATGAGTCGTCGGCCAGTCTCCAGCAGGCTTATCACCATACGCTTGAGGGCAACCCCATTCAATATCACCATTGTACAAGTTTAAGCTTCAACAACAGACTATGACGATGAGGAAATAGAAGACTTCTATGACCAACTGCAAGAAGTCTTGGACCAGACCCCCAAGAAAGACATTCTTGTGGTGCAAGGAGGCTGGAATGCTAAAATAGGAGAGGATGCTGCTAGGAACTGGAAAGGCACATGCAGAGACCAACGACAGAGGCTTAAGTCTCCTGGAATTTGCCAGCTCAAATGATCTAAAGCTGATGAACACGTTTGGCCCACACAAAGCATCCAGAAAGTGAACATGGCACAGCCCGAACGGAGAGCACCATAACCAAATTCACTCCATCATGGTGAAGAGACGCTTCCAAACCAATGTGAACATTGCCAAAACAAGAAGTTTTCCAGGAGCAGACATTGGCAGCGACCATGTCTTAGTGATGATGACCTTCCGATTCCGCCTAAAGAAAGTCAACAAGCAGTGTCCCACCAGAATCAAGTTCGACCTCGAGAAGTTAAAAGACCCAGAGGTAGCGGAAGCCTTCCAGGCAAAGATAGGAGAAAAATTCGCGCCACTGTTACTGCTAGGTGCAGAAGACACGGATGTGGACACACTGATCGACGCATTTAACATTTCTGTAACCCAAACAGCCAGTGAGATACTTGGCAAACACCGACAAGCAAAGAAACCTTGGGTTACAGCTGACATCTTTGATCTATGTGACAAGCGTCGAGCATTAAAGAAAAAGAAATCAGAGATAGAAGGAGCTGAAGCAATACAGGGAAATTAACCAGGAAATCAGGAAAAGCATGAGAAAGACAAAGAGAAAGACAAAGAATAAGTGGATTGAAGATCAGTGTAAACACATAGAAGAAAATCTGAACAAAAATAATAGCAAAAAAAGCATACCAACTGGTGAAAGACCTGCCCAGTATAAAACAAGCACGCTCCTCGATCATTCAAGATAGTGAAGGGAACTGTTTTACGCAAGACCAAGACATACTGAAGAGATGGACCGAGTACTGCTCAGATTTGTACAGCCACGAGCTACAGGAGACCCAGGCATACCTGTCACCCTACCAGTGACCAACAATGGCAACTATCCCATCCTCCGAGAAGAAATCATTAGAGGCTGCAGTGAAGTCGCTGAAAAAAGGGAAGGCAGCAGGAGCAGACAACATCCCTGCAGAGATAGTCCAAGAAGGGGGAGAAGACAAGATAAGCGCCTTACTAACAAATTTGCAATTACCTGCAGTAGGTCACTTCAAATAGATAACAGATTATGACAGAGTCTGTATTTGCTCGGCTGTGATTTTGGACATGACGGCGTCTTGACGTGAGGTACAGGGGTTGTCTCCCTCGATTGCTGCGCCGATCGGCGCGGCAATCGTGAGGGCCGGGAGACAACCAGTGTAGGCGCGGCGGCTGCCAAAGGCAGATGAATAGGTCGACACCAGAACTATTTAAATTCACTTCACCTCATATTAGGTAAAGTGAATTTTAAATTACTTTTTTTTGTTGTTGTCAGATTTTGCCTGTGACACTGATAGTGTCATTACATTTCAGGTACCGGCACGCCTGGCAATGGCAGGACAACACGATCGCTTATTACGTCGACATTGACGGATATACGTCACCTGACACGCAGACATGCGCAGTCCTCCGTCCTTTCGGCCTATTGACCATATTGTGTGATCAATCTTACAAAAGCCCCCTCCTCTGTGAGTTTGATCCCCAGCCTGGCCTCTCTCTTTCCAGTGGACACACGATGAAACTCAGTCCTGCTGTAAGTCGCTCTGTCCTAAATCACGCACCACAAGTAAACCTCGCTCCATGCCCGGCAGGACACATGACCCACGAATTCCTCGCCTGTGACGTGCACAGCTCTTGTTGGGCTTACGACACTTCCGGTTCCTGTCACGTACCCCTGACGCCACTTCCGCCATCCCTGACCTGCAGTAACAGAGCCCAGCGCGTGCCGTACACTTTGGTGTGCGACCACGTGCCGGACTGCAGCGACCACAGCGACGAGGATTTCTGTGTGTACCCGCCGTGTGACGCACAAGGCAGCTTCCAGTGCGGCAATGAGCAGGTAAGCAAACTCCTTTTACTCCTTGCGGGACACTACTCAAACCAAGGGGAATCACAGCGCTGGACAGACAACAGTTAGATCCCCTGCCCCCGCCTATCAGGCACCCAATCGCTAGCCCACAGAGAAATACGCAGGTATAGAATAAGACAATCATTTCCATTCCTAAAAAGAATGGATCAGGTCTCTTATATAACCCATGTCTTTCTCCGGAACTTAGGAAGTAGGCAGGAGAAACATACATACACAAACATGAAGGTGCGCTACTATATGTGGTCGGGTAAATACCCTGATTTCCCACAGTAGATGCACAGAACATTACACAACAATGTAACGATACAAATTTTGCCTCGAGGTATACATGATACTCACAAACCAGATAGGTGAGGCTAGCGCTGGCAGAATTGTCAGTACTCAAACCAAGGGGAATCACAGCGCTGGACAGACAACAGTTAGATCCCCTGCCCCCGCCTATCAGGCACCCAATCGCCAGCCCACAGAGAAATACGCAGGTATAGAATAAGACAATCATTTCCATTCCTAAAAAGAATGGATCAGGTCTCTTATATAACCCATGTCTTTCTCCGGAACTTAGGAAGTAGGCAGGAGAAACATACATACACAAACATGAAGGTGCGCTACTATATGTGGTCGGGTAAATACCCTGATTTCCCACAGTAGATGCACAGAACATTACACAACAATGTAACGATACAAATTTTGCCTCGAGGTATACATGATACTCACAAACCAGATAGGTGAGGCTAGCGCTGGCAGAATTGCCAGTACTCAAACCAAGGGGAATCACAGCGCTGGACAGACAACAGTTAGATCCCCTGCCCCCGCCTATCAGGCACCCAATCGCCAGCCCACAGAGAAATACGCAGGTATAGAATAAGACAATCATTTCCATTCCTAAAAAGAATGGATCAGGTCTCTTATATAACCCATGTCTTTCTCCGGAACTTAGGAAGTAGGCAGGAGAAACATACATACACAAACATGAAGGTGCGCTATGTGGTCGGGTAAATACCCTGATTTCTCACAGTAGATGCACAGAACATTACACAACAATGTAACGATACACTATAATGTAATGCGGGACACTGCATTATCGAGCTAATATAACCTTCGCGAGGCACTAAGCAAGGTGTTCCGCTATGCAAACTACTAAGCAATGTGCTCCGCTGTAGCGGAACACCTTGCTTAGTGTCTTGCGCAGGATTTAAGTACACTCATGCCGCTGTGGCCTGGTCACTGACTCCCGTAGACCAGTTACGGGTCAGCTGCACGAGGATAGTAATATTAAATCCTACGCATTTCACTGTGCAAAGTGTTCCGTTATAATGCTGAAATCCTGTGCAAGCAACTAACAGTGGCATCGAAATTCCCTGGGTTTGGTAGGGGCGGGGATGGAGGTGGGTGGGGTGGGGGTGGGGTGGGGGGGGGGGGCGGGATTGGTAGTATGGCTTGGCCGCTCTGGACCTTTGCTCTTGATTCTTGTATACTGAACGTTTTTTTTTCTAGATGTCGTTCAGTCCATCCCCTCTTTGAAATAATAATAATGAAAAAAGAATTGCGACCGTTGTAAATACACGCGTCACGTGCCCGTTCAAATACAATAACGCCATCTATTCCAGTGAACCCTCGCGCGCACGGTACCAATGGAACGTGAGCTTGTACCGTGCACGCGATGATCTACTTGAAGAAACCGTAACGTTGTATAAAATCAAAGTCGTCAGTGAGCTCACGCGCGCCTAGTACAAGATCACAATGAACTTGTACCGGGCTGGGGAGAGTTCACACAAAGTAACCGTGCTGCTGTGCGGCACGCGCACCTTTGGTTTTTCTCCAGTGTGTGCCCGCAGCAGTCCAGTGCGACGGCATCAAACACTGCGTCAACGGCATGGACGAAGTTCTGTGTCCTCAATCATCAAACAAATACATCAACACTGAAGCGCCACCACCACCCGCCGTAGTCCACTTCGACGCTAGCGGCAACATCACCATCTCCGCCGGCATCAACGTGACGTCGTCAGGATGCCCCGAGACCCACTTCCAATGTCCACACGATGGCTACTGCCTGCCAGTGTTTGTGAGGTGTAACGGGGTGTACGACTGTCCGGGCCACGAGGACGAAGCGGCGTGTGACAGGTATGAGGCAGTTAGCAAAATATTGCATGGCCGATGCCGGTCGAAGTTGGTCCGCGCACGTCAGACCAACTTCGACCGGCATCGGCCGCACGATTGCTCATTGTGCTCATTGGACGAACTGACTGACTGGTTGGTGACCGCAGAAGCTAGTTAGGTAGTTAGTTATTAGGGTTTATCGTCGAGCAGGCGGCCCATGGCCGACTCACGGAGGGGCCACAGAAACAAGGTACATGTCTGATGGTTTGGGTTAACACTTTGGCTGCAGGTAGCGGTTTTTGCCGCGATGATTTCTGCAGGAGGGTTAACCCCAAAATTTAGTAATCTGTTTTGTCCTTGATCCCCCCCCCCCTCCTCCGGATGCTCTGTTTTGTTGTCTTAATTTCGTGCATTTTACGCACTTGGCAGCCACATTTTGGTCAGGAGTTTAACTGCTTTAGTGTCGAGACGTACCTTCACTCAGGCATTCTGTTAGCTTCTAATATACTGACGAGCAAAGAAATGCGACATTTCTGGAATCACCGGAAACACAAAAGTGTTTCCGATATTAAAAAAATATCGCATTCAGTATACATGCTGAATTAACTGAATTCGTACCGAATCGTAATTTCAAGGTACACGTGTACTGGCTTCTACCGCTGCCGGTCCTCTCTGGTGTGCGTGCACCCTGATCACGTGTGTGACGGCGTGCCCCAGTGTCCACAACGCGACGATGAGACGTTCTGCCAGAGTGAGTGTCCTGTTGGCTGTACGTGCTACGGAGGCGCCTTTTACTGCAGTGTGAGGATCGTGGGTGAGAACTTCCTGAACCTACGCTTCTTAGATGCTGGGGGATCCGGCATGACTGCTGCTGCGGTTGCTGGAAACAATATGCTGATCAGTCTGAGCCTTGCTAAATGTGAACTGTCTGACATGGGCAATCTGAGTCTCCCAAATCTCCGTGTGTTGGACTTGGCTTATAACCACTTGAAGACTTTAAGTGAGGGCGATCTGCGTCGGTTCCCAAACCTTCAGGTTCTGTCTCTGGCTGGAAACCCCTTGGTGACGCTGATGCTTCAGGATGGGCAGTCACAGGCTTCTTTTCCAACGCTGCACACACTGGACTTGTCTCGTGTTCTTTTCCAAGAGATGGATGTCAACATCCTTGGGGTGTTCCCAG
Source organism: Semisulcospira habei (assembly GCA_036245525.1). Classification (NCBI taxonomy): domain Eukaryota; kingdom Metazoa; phylum Mollusca; class Gastropoda; family Semisulcospiridae; genus Semisulcospira; species Semisulcospira habei. Next base: position 166,236,709 of record BTPG01000001.1, on the reverse strand, counting down.
GCCTTCAGAACCTCAATCTCTCGAGTTGTGGCATAGAACGTGCCGTTGGTGATGGTTTCAACATCCTCCCTGATCTTAATGCGCTGGACATCCGAGCGTGCCCCATGACAGACTTCCCTAGAGAACTTTTAAAGAACCTGCATCATCTGGACGCCATGTTTGCCGACAATTACAAGCTTTGCTGCCCGGCCATTTTACCAGACAACTTCAACTTGCTCAACTGTCATGCTCCAGTGGATGAAATCTCTTCCTGCGACGCGCTGTTACGGTCTGATCTGTACCGCGTGTTTCTGGCCGTGTTTGCTGCCCTCACACTACTTGGCAACTTGGGCAGTTTTGTGTCCAGGGTGTGTGCCAAAATCGGCTCCAGCGGACTGGGTTTTGGCGTCTTCGTGACTCACTTGTGCGTGTCGGACTTTCTGATGGGCGTGTACCTGGCCATGATAGGTATAGCAGACCATGTGTACCTGGGCACCTACCTGTGGAACGACTCAGCGTGGAAGAACAGTGCGGCGTGTCATGTGGCCGGCTTCTTCTGTCTTCTGTCCGCTGAGGTGTCGGCCTTTATCGTCTGCCTCATCACTCTCGACCGTTTCCTCGTGCTGCGCTTTCCCTTCAGCAGAATCCATTTCCGACAGACGTCTGCCCACGTTGCTTGCGTTATAGCGTGGACCACGGGCTTTATATTGTCTGCTATCCCCCTGCTCCCCGTGACGTCACACTGGCAGTTTTACGGCCAGAACGGCATCTGTATCCCGCTGCCCATCACCAAGACGTCTTTCCCGGGCCACGCGTATTCCTTCTGCGTGATGATCGTGCTGAACTTTGTGCTGTTCGTGCTGATCGCCCTGGGTCAGTTCTTCATTTACTGGTCCATCCGCAGGAACAGCATGTCGGCGTCAGACACAACCAGGTGTAGTATGCATGACTAAGGGCTGAAACGGTCGGCTTGGTCTACGTCAGAAGTCACGTGTTCTGCGTGAACGTGGGCAGAAACGGTCGGAAAGTCGTAGCCCACTGTCATAGCATTAGACTAAAACTTTCGGCTTTGACCAGCCCAACCGTTTCAGCCCATATTCAAGCACATCACTGCAGGGTCGATTCATGTAGCGTAACATTTTCACTGTCAGGTGACGTAACATCTGCCTCTGGAACTCTCATAACGGGTTGGTGTGACGTCGTCTTGTGCGCTCACTTTGAAGGTAGTTTCGCAGAAAATGAAAACAAAGTTCTGCGTTAACTCATTCTACCCCAACAACGAAATCCCAAAATTTTGCCGTTGTCCTCTGAAGACCTCATTGCAGTGCAGGACACAGATCGACCATGATAGTTCAAGGGTGATGCCAGAATAGCTTGGCGCCCATAGGCGCCAAGCTATTCAGGCATCACCCTTGAACTATCATGGTCGATCCTTATCTTGATGTGGTGTGTCTGGGGTAGAATGAGTTTTAAGAACCCAGATGCGAACGAACCAACAAGGGGGATGTTCATTTTCTGTGTACCAGCTGTAATTAACCCCTTTACTGCCGAAAAACGTGAACGCGACCAAACTGCAAAAGGCATAGGTTCTCATGAGGCCCCACGACTGCGGGGGCTCGTGAGTATGCATACCTCTTGCTGAGACTGTGGTCTGATTGCATCTTGCTGAGACCACCTTGTGCCCAAGTTCTTTGCCACATTCCTTCTGCCAATGAAGATAAGTAGCGGCTAATCTCTCTGTTTGTTTGTTTGTTTGTCTATTTTGACAAAGGGTATTTACACGAAATATTAATAAATTGTGTTGTACCCGTCTTTTATAAGCGTGTTTCTTTCTCCGTTGGGTACTTCCAAGTTCTTTGGACAGTCGTGACTTTTGGTCGTTTAGTGAACATGCATTTCAGAAACAAAATGTACGTCCGTTGGCAGGAAAGGGGTTAAATACTGACTCGTTTCCATGCTGCGAGGGGGCTTGCCAGGCTCTGCAAGTCTTGGAGTTTGTTGTTGTGATCAAAGGCTTGTATAAATCCTAAACAATGAAACGTTTTCTCTGGAAACATCGGAGATGCACTGCCGGCTAACTCTCGCTGTCTCTGAGCATACTGAATGCCAAGGCGAGCTATAGATCGCAGTAGTCATGAGCCTTCGCAACTGCGCCTGGTCTTTGTGTGTGTGTGTGTGTGTGTGTGTGTGTGTGTGTGTGTGTGTGTGTGTGTGTGTGTGTGTGTGTGTGTGTGTGTGCGTGTGTGCGTGCGAGTGCGGCTTGTACATGTGCGTGTGCCATTGTGTGTGTGGGCTTGTGTTCTGGCACATTCTCATGGAACACTTTGTTAACCCATTACATTCTGAGGCTGAATTTTTTTAATTTGCTTATTGTCATATGAAGACTATTACAGATTAGGAGATAGGTCCACCATTTTAGTTCAAGGGTGGTGCCAGAATAGCATGGCGCTTCAGGCGCCAAGCTATTCTGGCACCACCCTTGAACTGCCATAGCCAATTTTATTTCAAAGCAATTGTGTATCAGGATGAAAAGGGTTAAATGTTTCTTTGTTAATTTTCAGGCGATCCAAAGACCTGACGATAGCCCGCCGTCTCATCACTGTTGCCATGTCGGACTTTCTCTGTTGGTTCCCCATCTGTCTGCTCGGTTTGCTGGCGTCCAACGGTATCCCAGGTAACTAACTGTTACTAGACATCTCGTCCACTTCACTTCACTTTTATCGTCCATGATATCTCAAGGGCAGTGCCCGATGGAAGAGTTTCTCATAAAACACTTGATTCAAGTTTACTTGTTAATTTTCAAGCTACCTAAAGACTTGACCAGACCGCCCTGCGCATAGCGGCGGCTAAAACAAAATCGATTCCAGGGTTGTACCAGATTAGATTGGCGCCGCCGGGCGCCAAGTTAACCTGGTACTACCCTTGAATTATCATAGTCGACCCATCTCCTGCAAGTGGTGATGGCTGTTTGCTCGCATGCGAGGATCTTGGGAAGAAAGAATTATCTTTTGCGCATGCCCGTTGGTGATTATAGAGTGTCCGATTCGTGAGGCACAGACCCTATTGCAGTTTGGACAGGCAAGGCTTTGTGCTGGGGGTGCTTGGGAAGTTGTCCGTTCTTTCTGCTTCCGGCGTTTCTCCTGGGCGGCTTCTCTTCTTTCCAGTTCAAACTTGCTGCTGATATTGCTGACTGTGGCGCGCCAGCTGTCTCGGTCTAAAGCATCCTGCTGCCATGTTTGATGTGGGATGTCGGCCAGTGAGCGCTGTCTTTTCAGCTGATCTTTGTACCGCTTTTGAGGGGCTCCCCGATCACGTTTTCCCTTACTCGCCGAAGAGGACCGCTTTGGGCATGCGCGTGTCCTCCATCCTCGTGGTATACGGTTGTTAAAGTGACACCTCCCAAATTTAGGAAGTGAGGCCATGGGGCTAAATGAGCGAAATAATGAACTCATTCGAGACGTGCCGCCTACGGATACGCGGCTTATGCCGCGTATCCGTAGGCGGCACGTCTCGAATGAGTTAATGTACGTTCATTTTCAGTGCCCGGAGAGGTCAACGTAGCCATGGCAAGTTTCGTGCGGTCTGTGACTTTTTCAGTTCTTGGCAGTGAAAGGCCGGGGTTATTAACTAATTAACGGACGTTTGATTTCAGTGTCCGGAGAGGTCAACGTGGCCATGGCGATTTTCGTGCTGCCTTTAAACTCCACCCTCAACCCTTTCCTGTACACCGCCAACAGGATCCTTGAGCGCAGGCAGAGAGCGAAGGAAGAGAGACTGAGGAAACGTATAGAATCCCAGCTCCAGTCTAAATACACCGCCTCTTCTGTTGCCGTGAGGTCGACTACAGTTCAGTAATGCTGGAGAGAGACAGACAAAGTTGACCTCTCTCTCTTAATTCCTTCACTGCCGAGAAAACAATGGACAACACATTACCGGGTATGCCTCTTTCTGAGACCACTTTGTATCCATTGTTTGTGGACGGCTGGAATTGACACAGATTTCAGACGTACGGCAGTGGCAGTGAAGGCGTTAAGGCGATCTGCTCCATGGCAGGCCTTGATTGCTAAAATTCGCCGATACGACGGGGTTATCAATGTTGTTTTCTCTCAGCTAAGATTTTCCTACCCTTCTTTTCACAATCCGTGTGAGAAGGCACACGGCATACCAGAGCCGGTTTTCCAGGCGTTGCCTTTTGAGTGTACCGGAAGGAACTCTTCTGCGTATAATACGGAGAAGAAGAGTAGAAAAGTCTTTCCCGACTTTTACGACATTCAAACTTGATAATTTCAGGTAGCCCTTTTCTCCAGCATTATTGTAAGACTTACTGAGACGAAAAACATTTATAAAGGAGATATTACGAATTAATAACCCTTTACTGCCTGGAGTAGGTCGCTTTAACTCATTCGAGACGTGCCGCCTACGGATACGCGGCGGTTCGCCGCGTATCCGTAGGCTACACGTCTCGAATGAGTTCGTAAAGCGGAAGGTACGGCATTGACGCAGCTAGACTGACAAAATGCAGTCCGCGGGTTCAAGTCAGGTCTTGGACAATCAAATGAACATGCCTTGTGTATACAGTGTGTGTGTGTGTGTGTGTGTGTGTGTGTGTGTGTGTGTGTGTGTGTGTGTGTGTGTGTGTGTGTGTGTGGACGTGCAATCAGTCATGTGGTGGGGTGGGTATTTGAGTAAAATCTGTCGTGGGGAGTAATTCTCTCCTGGTAAACCGGTATCTAAGGCGTACGAGTCGATACTGATCGACGTGAACCATTCTGCTGGCACTGGACCAAGCGCCGAAAATTGTCAGTCGGTTCGAGGATTTTACTCCCCTTTGTTTCCTCCCCTACGCAAGACAGAATTACTCCTACAAGGAATTTACTTTCCGCCTTTCAGTGGTAAACTTAAACGCTGGCGTTGCCTCGGAGACTATTCTAGCCAGAGTGTTCAAACTTGGCCTGTGGATATTTTGTGGCCCTTTAAAAAAATACTAATTTCAGTGGCCTCGCTCAAGGTCACGGTCACAGGGTATTAGGAAATAGGTAAAAAATAGCCATAATTATTTTGAACCCCCAAAAACGAAATATACTATTGACAATTTCAGACCCAAACATGGTATTTGATGTTAAGACCTTTCTGTGCATACTATACTATGCACCAAAAGTTAAGGACCATTTGAACAAACACAAAATAACGTAAAATCCATGCGACCAGTAAGTCTGGAATTCAAAAATGATATAGTTATAGTATTAAGCAAGTATTTTGCATGTATGTTGCAAACTAAAGAGGTGTACGTTTGGTGAATTTGGAAAATGGGATGTGTTGATTAAAAAACAAACAAACAAACAAACAAACAAAAAAAAAACCCCCAAATTCAGACATCCATCACAATCGTAGATCTATGTCTGGATCAGTTAAATTTTGAAAGCTGGCCATTTGTAATGCTTCATATTGATTCATTTAGGTTCAGAGATGACTGCAAATGTCACTTTCGTATTTCATGCCCCTTATTAAACTTCCTTGGGCCATGACTTCGTTTTGTCTGTCCATAGTGCAAGCGTCACTTCAAAAATGACGATCGAGTTACGTCTCTTGGAAAAGTCTCTTACAGAAATGATTCAGTATGACGTCAGAAATATTTGGCGTATTGTTCCTGACGTCAGACTCATCTTCGCTCGTTTCAAATAGTGTGTACTTGGGACAGCACGACAATGACATTGAACCGTCAGTGGTGGGTTTCTTCTCGGGTTACATTATGGTTTGTAGTCCTCTGAAACTGATTACCAGACCTCCGCGCCTTCGGCACGTCAGTCGGTCTGATAATCACTGAGCTTTAGAGGACTACAATACCACGATGAAACCGAAGCAACCCAACACGGACGGTTCAATGCTGTATTGTTTTTCGAGTCCAGTGTTCAATGTATACCATGAGGCAATAAAAATGCGAATTTTTCGACGTGGCGTTTATCTTCAGAAATATGCGTTGTCCCGGGTTATTTTCACATCTTTTGTTAGAAAATGTGATAAAGAGTGTATAATGTCTCGCGTAAATGGAATGCTTAGTCTTTAAAATCTCACATCGATGACTTATGACGTCATCAGTGACCCTACCAACACGGCATGTTGAAATTGAAATGGGGAGCATCCGTAGAGGACAATGCTGAAAACCAACCAGTGTGCAGAGTTGCTATGGTCCGTGTAAATGAAAATCCAGCCCGTTTGGTCTTGAACTACGTTTCGTTTGTCTATATAAATAATCAGCATGGCCCACAAATATGAAAAGCAAACAGTTGTTTATTTTTAGGGTAGCGGCCATATTTACCTGATGAACGTTCTAAGTTCAATGTTTTTCAACTTGCGTCACATCAGTCAACTGTATTGGAAAAATAATTGGTTCACACACGGGGCTGCTCTCTGAAGACTATGTATGATCTCTTCAGGAGACAAATCAATCATGACAGTTTTACGGGTAGTGTCAGAATAGCATGGCGCCTCCATATTCTGACATTACCCATAAATTATTACGGTCGACCCATCCCAGGGATTAACATGTTAACTCATTCGAGGAGTGCCGCATCCGGATACGCGGCGTTAAGCCGCGTATCCGGATGCGACACGCATCGAACGAGTTAATCTCCCTCCACATGTCCAAACAGATAACTCAGGGGAAATATCGATAAGAAAATACAAATAAACACATGAAACAAACAACACCCTGAGTATTCAAGAAAGGTCAATTTATTTCAGTGTTGAACAGAAGGTCAGATTTTTTTTTTAGTATCTGCCACATGTAGTCCTTGTAATCTGCAATATGGATATGTTAAACACATGTTTATGATCACGGGCAATCTTTTGACCAAACAATCGATGCAATGCATGGATTTTCCGCAGCTGGTTAGTTTAATTAATTAACCTCCTTGTGCAGGTCGCCACTGGTACTGTCAACAGTATCGGTGGCTGCCTGCACAAGGGGTTAATCATAGGGATGTTCTGCGCGCTTATTACATCGATCAATAAGAGCTTGAAAGATAGTCACATACTATATACATTGTTAAATCAAATGTACTGATGATGGGGAAGATGAAGAGATTTTTGTCGTAATTTTCTGGAACGCATCTGCGGTCTGCAAAAAACGAACTTTACACCATTTTGTGTGGACGAAAGTTGGCAAATATAAAATTACAGAGGTTCAGACATTTTTGCATTTTAGTGTGCATTTTTGTGATTTTTCCTACGATCTAGACACATATATAGCTTTTGTAATTAGTTTTTAAAACATTTATTATTATTATTTTTTTTACAATTAGCTTTTTGTAAGCGCCTAGAGCTCTGCTTCGTGAGGTTAGCCACTATACAAGTCCTCATTATTATTACATGACAATCTATCTTTGCTTGAAATCATGAAAACAACCCAACGAAGAAAGAAACACGCTTAGAATGGACAGTTACGACAGTTGCATCTTCACATCGCGAACAGATAAATTGCAATTTGTGTACTTGTTTATATATAAAAAGCCTTAAGTATTAACCCATATAGTGAGGCTATAAGCTGCAAATACACTGCCAAATGCAAGTTACATTATAGTACTTACAGATAAGGACATAGACCAATGGCTTTAGTTCAAGGGTGCTGCCAGAATAGCTTGGCGCATAGAGGTGCCAAGCTATTTTGGCACTACCCTTGAACTATTTTAGTCAAACTTATTTCACACACTGGTGTATTCCGAATGATAAGGGTTAATAAACTGTTGTAAATGTCCATTCTAAGCCTGTTTCTCTCTTCGTTGTGTTATTCTCTCCCTATTTTTGCTTGGTAGAAATAAAGGGGTTGATTCTGAAGATACAGAAATTTACATGTGCAAAATTATTTCTAACAAAAGGACGAAAAGGTGACACATCTCCATTGAAAAGATAAGCATATCACTGTGCACTTGTTTGAGCGTACATTTTAAAAAAGAAGAAGAAATGAAGAAACCCATTTGAAAAGGACAATTATAACAGTGTTATGAAAATGTAATACGTACTCTGTTGTAATTGTTCTTTCCTAGCGAATTTCCTTCTGTGTTGGGATTTTCCTTTCACATCATGTGCATACAGTGTGTTCTAATTTGCGTACATGATGTCTGAGAATTTGGACATTACGGCTGCAAGAGGCATAGATCCTCATGAGGATCTATACCTCTTGCTTTCCTCATTTTCAAGGTCCAAAATCAAAGACAAGCACATTTGTGCTGGGGCGGATCAGTTAGGGGGGTTGATGGTGGGGGAAGTAACATGATAAAACAACCCATCTCTTTCCTGCCATATTCAGTTTTAGGTCTTGAGTTTTCGACTCCGGAGGCATTCAAATGATTGAGAGAGTTGGGCCGTGTTACTGACGCTATAAATATGGCTGTATACATGACAAGGTAAGCGTTGGCGCTGACCTTAGACAAATCATAACAAGCAACAAAGTACGTTGGTGTCTACCAATGTACGTTATATCTAATCGACATAAGGTTATACAGCAGAATCTTTGAAGGTTTTGTTTCTGGACATTCCCCGGGCAAACTCTTCTGCTTTCTAAAGGAAGCCAGTTTGTTTAAAAAAAAAATTTAAGTCTGTAGTCTATATAAATCTGACCGTTCTTATGAAGTTCCAAAGTCTGTAGACATGTTATATTGACCTGTGCGACTTGTTGCCCAAGAATACTTTAAAACTGTATTTACATCACGTTTAAAGACCTTTCTCTTAGTCTGGCTGAGCAGACTTTTTACCCTTTTCGCCGTGAGATCGCCTGCTCCGCGTTAAACCCCAATGACCGACTACATGGTTTTATCGACAATATAAGGGAAACAACCCTGCTGTTTGCGTACCTTTGCAGTATTTAAAGTAACAAGCGCAATAGCCCCTTGCCAGCGTTGCGTGACCCGGACGGCGAGTTAATTCCACCCCATCACATCCGATTTACCCGTTTAACCCCACGGCCACATTTCTCACATGTTGGAGGTGTTAATTTACTACTATGTACCACTTGCAGGGAGATAGATCGATGATGATGCCAAGCTAATTTGGCACTACCCTTGAAGTATCATGGTCGATCCATCTCCTGTTGTAGTGTGTCGGTGCTAAATGGGTTAATGAAACAGCGAGGGGGAAAGGGGCTTGTCTGCCGGATGTTTGACCATGCCAACATCGCTCCTATGCTGATTCATACGTCACCACCCTATCCTGCGAGAGCTGAGAAGGATTTGTACGTACGCGTCTTTTGCAGTTGGAATGGCTCACAGCTCGCCCTTGTACTGTAAGGGGTGGGGGTAGATGGGGATCCATATTTAGTTTGAGGCTGCACAGTGATTATTAGTTATCATGAGCAGAAAGATAGGCTCATCAACTATGCCATCATCGCACCTATTCAGTGATTCACATGCTGCAGCCCTATTTTGCGCTGGCAGAATGACCACAATTACACTGTATGAGGAAGTGTGCGCGCATGTGTGTGGTCCGTGTTTAGTTTGCGGCAGAGCTCCTATGTGCACACCTGACGCACAGACCCCAGTAGTAAAAATCAACATGAGATGCACAAATTACCAATAGCCGCCAAATTTTGCTCACTTTAACTTCTGTTTGATCAGTATAGGAATCTTCATAAACCCAGGGACCTGGGGCCAGTTGCATGAGCGAGCCTAAATTATGCACAAGTTGCTAAGCAAGGTGCTTCGCCATAGCAGAACACCATGCTTAGCGACTTGTGCAGGATTTTGGCTCGTTCATGCAGCTGCCTCCTGTAGTCCTGTCATAGTATAGGCTGCATGAAAATCCGTAAACAGAATGCAGTCAACATCAACACCTGCCGAAAATCACTTCTTAGGCACTATCACTATTATCATGCAAACCACAAACAGATAATGCATAAGATCAATGAGACTCAACATTGTGAATGCCCTGAACATGAAACATGCCTGCGTCAGTCTTCACACAAAATTAAAATTGATTTTTTTTCTTTTGCCTCCATATTCCAAATAAACTGAATTCAACAATTGCACTTGGCCATCAACTATTCAAAAGAAACTTGCAGCACAAAATTATCTTCATTGAACAATTCACCACTGACTCAAAATGCCAGTAATGTCTTTCTTTTTCCATTTTGGCTACGACAGAAAACAACGATTCCAAGAAACCTACAGAGCAAAATCATCTTCTGTAAACAGATCATCACGGACTTGGAACAATGTCTTCACACTTTCTGTTTTTTTGGCAGTGGTAGGCACAGTGGCACAATTTTTCATACAGTTACTTGCATGATCTTCCCTAGAAGCAGAGGGGATCTTTCCACTAGTGTTAACCCTATTGTGCATGTGGCCACTGTTTACAGTACCAATGGTTGCATGCATCAGGGGGTTAAAAGAAATAGTACTGGATTTTACCTGGGCATTTCTAGTTATGTGCACATCAGAACTACTGCTTACATGTGAAAGGTCATGGATACCATTACCATGACCACCAGTAATGACGTCATCCAAATTTTGGTGGTGGAGGGTTCTAGCTGTTGTAACCCCCTTGTGCATGAAGCCACTGTTACTGTTTACAACACCAGTGGCTGCATGCATAAGGTTAATGTTTTCATCATCATTATCATCAATAAATTTAGCATCACTCTTTGCAACAGCAGCATCATGAAGAAAACCACCACTTGTGTCACCATCATCACTGTCTTCTTCGTCTTCACTGTCATCATCTTCTACAAAATCATCCCATTTGGATTTTGGCTTAGGCATGCAATTTGAAGGAGCAGACATCTTATTCTTGTCAGTGACACAAACTCTGTTAGACACGGAGGCAGAATTTTTCACAGAACTCTGACTTGGATTTTGAACACACCCTGAAGTCATACGCATAGTATTTGACACTGTATCAGTATCACCATTAACCCTCTTGTGCATGCAGTCACCAGTACTGTCTACAGCACTGGTGGCTGCATGCACAAGGGGCTTTAGAGCAAGACAGTTTCCTCTCAAAGGATGGAGAGAGGGTCCAGGCCCACAGAGGACTTTCTGTGGGATTGCATGGACGCTCTGACTGTGAATCTGTGAATAATGTGAACTTGGTGCTTTTGCCTGCTGCTGTTCCTGTAGGAATTCCACAGGTGCTTTGCCAAAAGAAGTGTGTCTGATTCCAGGCAATTCTTTGCCAGAAGAACCAAACGAGGAACCCGTCTGATGAATTTCCGTGGCTTCAGCATCACTCCATGTTGTCCTGCTACTTGTGTTGATACTGAAGTCCCCTGCTTCCTCAGATGCAGCGTGCTTCTTCCACTTCACCAGTGAACCAGAACTGCCATACCCACCAGACTGAAACCCACATTTTGATGGAAAATAGCCAAGAAAGAAAAACACTTAAGAGAGCCAGGACAAAAGACAGTACACTTCCCTTAACCCCTTTGCTGCCAGTCATCACAAATTTTGTGTCAAAAAATACTGCACACTGACCGACAATCGCATATGTACATGTAAATGGAACCCAAAATAGGCATAAAGAACAAAGGACTAACAATAGACATAAATCCTCATGAGCCCCCGCAGTTGCAGGGGCTCATGAGGATTTATGTCTAATGTTAATCCTTTGTTATGACTCTTGCGGCTGGGTAGTGTTTGCCTTTCCCCGGCAATTAAGGGATTAACGCTTTTTCAGAGGTTCTGACTACACATTGTGTACTCTGAATGTTTTACTTTGGATACAAAAAAAAAAAGACAAATGTGTTCACAAGTGAAAGTCACCTGTGCCTTGATTCAAGTATGACCTACTTTGTCACAGTTTCATACTTTGCGTTATATCATCAGTAAGGCAAAGGGATGACGGGCAGGGAGGAGGAACATTTTTACTCAGTCTACCACCGATGACTGACAGACAACAACCATACTTCCTGACAACACTCATCCATTGTGAGAGGAGTTTGACAGCAGATGGAGGATTGACAGGAGTGGTAGACTGAGACTGCCCATAATGCGTAACGAAAGGTACAGAAAATCTTTCATCCCCAGGGCTGTCAACCTATACAACGACTCTTTTACTAGAGACACGTGAGTTGACGTGCGCGGGTGTATGTGCGTGTGTCTTTTATTATTATTATGTGTATTGATAAACTTTTAATTTTCTTAAATTCCTTTGCTAACCTTGTTTATTTGATATTTATTTAGCAGACAGTGTAAATTCCCGATTTTTGGGGGATTAATACAGTTATCTTGTATCTTGTACATTATTGAGTGTGTGTTACCTGTCATGTGTGCAAGGGCTCACTCACACTACACGTATTAATTGCATTTTGTATCAACAAAAGATAGTCAAACAGCTCTGTGTTGTCTGTCTACTTTGAAAAGGGTAAACGTGGACATACTACAAGAAAGACAAGGAACTTTTTTGTGATAGTAAAGTAAAATGCAGGAAAAGACATTCACCGTTTTGGTCCAGATTTCATGTTGTGATGTTGGAAGCACTTTTGGACGAGCGAATCCCTGAAGTAGGTAAGGTGATTCAGAGTAGCTTGCTTGTCCACTGCTGGCCATTTCATCAAAGCTGCCTCTTTTCAGCCGCTTTCTAAAATTTCTGCTTCCACCTGGTTTATTTGCTCTGAAAATGAAATGATGAATTTGAAGTAAATGAAAGAAAAACGAAAAGCAAGGGTCACAATTACTGCATCTTGCTGTTTTGTTGTTGTTACACACATTATGCATTTTTGGCAGGACATACACATTTTTGTGAGGCGTCTGTGTACATACATGCATTTTTGAGATGACCCCACGTTTTGCGTTGGAGGTCAGCTACACACTGTTTAGTCACTGTGGTGACTCGGATAGGTTGTGGATTGGTTGGCAGAGGGACTGAGCGTGCAAGCATTTTACAACTAGAGCTGACAGGAATGCCAAATTTGTTTTTAATAGGTTATGAATTTTATAACCATTCACCCCTGCAATAATATGGCAACTGTGACGATTTCCAGTATTTTTTGCTAGGTAGACCATGGTGTAAGGGAAGTAGCACTATACACTTTACACTTGTAATAGCCCACGCTATCCAATTTAAGAAATTACTTCCCTTTGTTTGGATTCGGACTGAAAAGAAAACTCAAATCATGCATTTCTTTTCATTTACAATGCAGCGTACAGTCTTTGGGCTGACATGTTTCTTTTCAAGTATAACCTATAATCCCATGTGCACAAATAGTCCTTGGGCCGACGTCACATTAATACCCACCTTTTCTGCTGGGTCCGTCTAGCCTCAAGCTCTCTGTGATCTGTGGTGAAAGCCTTGTCATAGTCATCATCGTTTTCTTCAGCTTGTGCAGGATCTTCTGGCATCTCAAGAAAGTCTGTCCACTTGCTCTCCTGTTAACCCATTAAATCCTGAGGATGAATTTTTCAGATCTGCGGTTTGTCCTATGTAAGCTACATAGCAGTTCATGGCAGTTCAGACAGATTGACCATGACAGTTCAAGGGTGGTGCCAGGACAGCTTGGCGCCTACAGTCGCCAAGCTGTTCTGGCTCCACCCTTGAATTATCATGGTCACATTTATCTCATGTTAGGGTGTATCAGAATTTAAAGGGTTAATAGCACACATTGAGCTAAAATTTGAAGAGCTGTCCTCTGAAGGCTATTTTGCAGATCAGGAGGTTGGATTGACTGTGATTGATTAGTGGTGGAGCTAGAAGATCTACTGTATTGTCAAAATGGCCCAAAATTTCAAGACTTGTACTTGTAGTCTGAAGACAAGATATGGTACATTACAGTTCAGCTGACAGACATTAGGTCAGGGTTTATGCCTCTATGACAGTTCAAGGGTGGTAACAAAGGCATGACACTTTAGCCATTCTCATTCTGCCAACACCCTTGAACTATCATAGTCAATTCTTTGAGCGCTAGTGTGGATAATGTCCTCCAGAGTACTACATTACATTTCAGGAGACACATGTATCTCAGTGTTTCACATAATGCACAACCGAGGATCTATAATGCACAGATTTTAATTCTGATGCACAGTTCTAAAACGTTTGCATTGTGCTGATGCAGTTATGGTTAACTTTTTAGCTGTCGGTAGCACTTTTTGTTGAGGTGATTCCAGCAGTAATAGCCTCAACAAAAAGCACCACCAACAGCCAAAGGAATAAAGTCAATCATAGTGACCATCACTTAAAATTTATATGAGGAACACTGGATCTTCAAGGTACAATCACAGTTCAAGAGTGGTGCCTTGCCTTGATGTGCTGAGCAATTACATGTATAGCAGTGGCACTAGTAGACTAGCTACAACTACTACAAAGATTCACATTCAAAAGTTGTCCAAAAAAAATTGCTTGAACACATGATTTTAAATTGATGATTCTGTAACAAATCATACTAATCACTGAAGTTACCTCACTGTTATGCTGAACATTAGTGGAGTGTGTCCCACAAAACTGCTGGGCGTCCTGCTGCGCCACAACAAACAAAGCAGAAAGTTCTCGCAGCTCGTTACTTTCACCACGAAGCTGATTCAGTTTCTGCACGTGAAGCCGACAGTCTTTTCCAGACCCAGTGCCATACACCTGTCAAGTAAAACAAATGAAAAAAGTTACTTAAATTTAAACACTAATCCTTTGATATTAGGATTTTATGTGTTAAGCCTTATCATTCGGAATACACCAGTGTGTGAAATAAGTTTGACTAAAATAGTTCAAGGGTAGTGCCAGAATAGCTTGGTGCCTCTAGGCGCCAAGCTATTCTGACACTACCCTTGAACTAAAGCCATTGATCTATATCCTTATCTGTAAGTACTATAGTAAAATGTAGCTTGCAGATGGTAACATACAAATGTGAAGCTTAATTTGGCTACTATAAGCCACCATGGAAACAGACAAGCAGCTTTTATCAAAAGTTTGCTGAAGTGGTCCTTTGCACAGCTGGAAGCCACACTGCAGTAAGCTTGTTGGAAACTATCTACTGTGTACCCGGGCTGATTGCTTTTTGTCCTGAAAGGCTACATTACAGATTGAGATAGATCAACTGTTTTAGTTCAAGGGTGTTGCCAGAATAGCATGGCGCGAGAGGCGCCATGCTATTCTTGCAACACCGTTGAACTAAAACAGTTGATCTATCCCTTAATCTTGCGCCAAGCTATTCTGGCAGTGGCACCATCCTTGAACTGTCATAGTCAAATTGATTTCAAACAATAATCTATCAGGATGAAATGGGTTAAGCTTTATTAAGAACCGCATGATGCAGCAACAACAAAATCTGTAACATAAAATAAAAAATATCTACATACATATTTTCATGACCCACAAACTGAAACACATACACACACACACACAAGAAAAGAAGCCATACGATTACTCCCCTGTGTATGCAGCCACCGTTAATCGATTCACTCTGAGTATGTAATATGATAAAATAAAGGGTGGTGTCGGAATAGCTTGGCGCCAAGATATTCGGACACCACAATTTTAATGTTATTGTCGATCAACATCCTGTCGTAGAACGTCGGGCTTTTTGGGTAAAATGCGTAAGCAGTACCGGTGGTTGTATGCGCATGGGGGGTAACGCGACCAACCTTTATGATGGACTGTTTCTCGCCGCAAAGCTTACACTGCCACTTCTTTGCCTTTCCCTGCTGGTGAACTTGAAAGGTGTGGCAAGCAAAACACTGCAGAACGCAGAAATTTGGCATGTCGACTCTAATTTTGTCTTGATTAAAATATTATATTAAAGTGTTTTTTTCCCCAGCAGTTCACTGCTGTCGAGCTCGGTCACAGGGGAAACGACGGTCAACTCTCCCATATGCCAACTCGTGCAGTCAACTCCACAAGGTAAAGGGTAAAGTCGCCCAAATAGCGGCCAACTCGCCCAAGGATAGAGTCAACTCGCATAAGTATTTTAGTCTAGTCTAATATATTGACCCTCACATGTGTCTATATGTATCCACAGATATTTGTGGAAGGCTTTGTGGTATTGAAATTCTGTGGTACTATTCTTTTTCTTTTGCCATATGTTTGTTTGTGTGTGTGTGCGTGTGTGTGTGTGTGTGTGTGTGTGTGTGTTGCAAGTGCGTGTTTGTGTGTGTGTGTGTGTGTGTGTGTGTGTGTGTGTGTGTGTGTGTGTGTGTGTGTGTGTAAATCAGTCAGGAACGCAAATGAAAAGTCCCATTTCAAAGTCTACTGTATTTCCAATACGGTAGGCAAAAAAGAAGAGGAGTTTAAATTTTCATTCTATGGCTACTGCCAAAACTCAGATGTAGCGACAAAAAATCAGTAGAACTTGACATCTGCTGCTGTACTGAAATGTTGGTGGATATTAAGTGGAAAGCCAATAATAATGGCCATAGGCGCTTCTGCCGCTCCAGTTCAAAGATTTATCTTACACCTTCTCAGAGGGGGTCATCTTCTGGACAGCTCTTAACCCCTGAATGGCTGGGACAAGGCGCACACCACCCCAGATGCAAGAGACATAAATCTTAATCTTAAACAGTCTGGGGGGGGGGGGGGGTCTCATGAGGCTTTATGTTTCTTGCTAGTCCTATGTTCCTTTAGGCTTTTTGGTTGTTTACCAGTTTTGTCTTGTTTACATCTGTATTGGTCACACAAATTTCGGTTAGTGTGTTGTCACTTCAGATGTGAAAATCGTGATCACTGGCGAAGGTAAAGTACCGACTTGACTAAAAGATATAGTTGTTGGGCTAATGAAGCGGCATGAAACTAGTTGATGAATAATATAGCCCTGTGACCTACAGAAACAAACTGCGGTTGCTTCTGTAGGCCACAGGGCTATATTATTCATCAGTTTTGGGGCCAACAAAAGAAGTTACCTCCCTTTCCTGAAAACTACCCGATGTCGCCCAGCACACGCGTGCGAAAACACACACAATACATGTATCAACCCAATGCCTCACCTCCCTCCCCCCTCGCCCCTTAGGTGATTAGGGTCGACTCACTTAGGTTTTGATTTGGTTAAAAAAAGGGTGTGTGTGTGTGTGTGGGTGGGGGGGGGGGGGGGTAGGGGGCAGGGGGGGGGGGGGGAGGAGGGGCTAGGGGGGAGGAGGGGGGCAGGAGGGGTCGTGGTTTTTAGTATCAGATTTTCTCTGCACTCCCCACAGTGGAAAGACAGTGGGCAGACGCCTTGAGTGTCATTCTTAGTGCAAGGGGGGGGGGGGGGGCTTAAACTGATGCAATAATCGCCGACAAAGGTGATGGGTGGTAACGTGCACTTTAGAGGCTGCCTTTGGATCCGCCACTGTACACAGACATAAACACGCATTCTGACACAACCAAATATACACACAAACACACACTCCTATAGAAACAAGCGAGCAGATGATCTTGGGCAAGTTGATTCTACCTTGGGCGAGTTGACTCTACCTTTGGGCGAGTTAACTCTCACCCTGGGCGAGTTGACTCTACCTTTGGGCGAGTTGACTCTCACCTTGGGCGAGTTGACTCTACCTTCGGGCGAGTTGACTCTCACCTTGGGCGAGTTGACTCGAACTTTTGGGCGAGAAAGCATATGGGCGAGTTGACCGATAACCGGTCACAGTACATTTTAAAATGATAAACTTGTAATTATACAGAGTCTGAGGTTAAAATACCTTTTTTATTTGTGAGCAGTATAATGTCACTTTGAGCGAGGTTGAGTCGACGCCGAAGTTGGGACCAAAAACAAACTTCGCGCCATTTTCTGTAAGGGAGGTAATATTTGTGTTTCTGGTCAGCACGGCAGTAGCTTCCCCTGCTTAATTACAAACTGACTTATAAAAGAGAAACCATGTCTCTCAATTCCTGGTCAAAAACAACAATTAGCCTCCACTGCAGCTTAAGGGCGCCAAGCTAATATGACACTAGAATTATCACATATCTCCTGTTGTAGTGTTTCGAGGGTATGTAAGTTAACGGTCAGGCACCAGTCTTAAGGCCTCGAGTGACGGTCTCCTGTCGACACTGTTTGCACAAGCTCATGTCTGGAAAGGCTGTAGACTGAGGTTTCATCAGGATACTCGAAATCATTGCGCTCTGCGACGGCCGCCTTTGGTGCAAGTTGACGCTGTGTGTCACTGTATATACCTCCGACCCTGGGTACTCGGGCATCCACTGATCAAGGGCCTCGGTTGTGTCTTGTTCACACTGGATGCCAAAGTACTTTGTCCGGAAACGCTTATACATGCTTTATGAGGGAAATCCGTTCATTCTGCTCTGCAACAGCCGCCTGTGTCGCCAGTTGCACTCTTAGTGTCTTAGTACAATTGTCTGATCCTGGGATCTGGGCACGGGCATGGGGCAGATATTCTCATATGCACGGGACCAAAGGCTAGGGTGCTGACACGGTACCTGATTGGGTGTATGAACTTCACCTTGATGAAGTCACCACCCAGGGCGAAAGAGTCCCATTAGGGTCTCATCGGCCACGTGTCCAGGACCAAGGCGAGCGGCCACAAGTTATGTGGAGTTTTGGTTGTGGTTAGCAGCCTGGGCCCGCTTGCATAGCGATGTAGTTCATAACTTCGGAAGTAAGCGCCTACTTTGAGAGTTACTACTTCAGAAGTTTCGCGGCAGGCTGCTTGCCTTGCATGAAGCGAAATCCGCGCCGTAGTAGGTACTTGTGAAGTAATGGATGAAGGACGTTTAATTTGAGGTCAATCGTACTTCTGCGCATGCGTGTATTTACATCCCGGCGTCCCTGCGTATGAAAACTACGCGCGCGCTGCGGCATGGAAAGAACAGGGTCAAGATGCCCCAGGCTAGGCCGGCTGTGGTCCACGCTACCGCGCGGCATGAAAGTGAAAAGGTTGGTTTGCTCACTGAAATACGAGACTGAGCGGACTGTTTCTGTAAAATTTGCAGAACACCTAACGTTATTTTTATTTTTTTTTAATAAAATATATATATATTTTTTTTAAATTTTTTAAACCTAAAGCAAGTTTTAAACCTAAGAAAACTGAATCACACGAGCGTTGTTTGTGATACAATAACAATAGCACCTTGAATTGCCCATACAAAACCTCTAAAACATATCTTTACACATGGTAACTTCCGACGTAAGCACGGTACTCATGGGCTCCCCCTGTAGTAAATCACGCCCAAGTTACTTCCTCGGTAACCTCCGAAGTAAGCGTTACTTCCGACCCATGCAAGCGGACACGAGGCGTTTACTTCTTGAGTAGCCCATAACTTCGAAAGTAAGGACTTACTTCATCGCTATGCAAGCGGCCCCAAGAGGGATGGGCTCCGCCAGGTTCTCTTGCCCAAGACACACCACACGCAATGACAATCTTACCTCAATCCATACCGGATCGGTCGTCGCCCGGAACAAGGACCGCGCCTTCTGTCTTGCGCCAGGGCAGAGGTGTTAAGTGTGTTACTGGTGCACCACCGAAACTCCGTGCCAGAAACAACATCAGCATTGGCACCTGGAACGTCAGAACATTAAGAACGTCTGGAAAGGTAGAGGAACTGACACACGAAATGAACAGATACCACTGGACCATCCTAGGACTGTGCGAAGTACGATGGAAAAACCTTGGGGAAACATCAACCCAGCAAAACCACAAACTGTATTACAGTTGCAGAGAAGATTTATCGTCCACAAAGACATCGTGAACACTGTCATGAGTTGTCGGCCAGTCTCCAGTAGGCTTATCACCATACACTTGAGGGCAACCCCATTCAATATCACCATTGTACAAGTTTATGACAGCAGAGAATGAAATTGGGCGAAGGAGATGGGGATGGATTGGTCACAGTCTGAGAAAGCCAGCTTCCAGTATCACTAGACAGGCATTGTCATGGAACCCCCAGGGAAAGAGGAAAAGAGGCAGGCCGAGAAACACCTGGCGTCGAGACCTCCAAGCAGACATCAAGAGACTGGGAACCACCTGGAGTAGAATCGAAGGAGAAGCACAGGACAGGAGTCGCTGGAGGTCTCTCGTCGACGGCCTATACCCGGGGAGGGGTGACAGGCGTAAGTAAGTAACAAGTTTATGCCCCAACAACAGACTATGGCGATAAGGAAATAGAAGACTTCTATGACCAATTGCAATAAGTCTTGGACCAGACCCCCAAGAAAGACATTCTTGTGGTGCAGGGAGACTGGAATGCCAAAAATAGGAGAGGATGCTGCTAAGAACTGGAAAGGCACACGCGAACGCTACTGCAATGCAGAGACTAACGACAGAAGCTTAAGGCTCCTGGAATTCGCCAGCTCAAATGATCTAGAGCTGATGAACACGTTTGGCCCACACAAAGCATCCAGAAGGTGGACATGGAACAGCCCGAACGGAGAGCACCATAACCAAATTGACTACATTATGGTGAAGAGACGCTTCCAAACCAGTGTGAACATTGCCAAGACAAGACTTTTTCCGGGAGCAGACATTGGAAGCGACCATGACTTAGTGATGATGACCTTCCGACTCCGCCTAAAGAAGGTCAACAAGCAGGGTCCCACCAGAATCAAGTTTGACTTCGAGAAACTGAAAGACCCAGAGGTAGCGGAAGCCTTCCAGGCAAAGATAGGGGCAAAATTCGCACCACTGCTACCTCTAGGTGCAGAAGACACGGACGTGGACACACTGATTGACACATTTAACACTGTTGTAACCCAAACAGCCAGTGATATCCTAGGCAAACACCGACAAGCAAAGAAACCTTGGGTTACAGCTGACATCTTTGTTCTAGGTGACAAGCGTCGAGAATTAAAGAAAAAGAAATCAGAGGTAGAAGGAGCTAAACAATACAGGGAAATTAACCAGGATATCAAGAAAAGCATGAAAAGGGCAAAGAATAAGTGGATTGAAGATAAGTGTAAACACGTAGAAGAAAATCTGAACAAACATAATAGCAAAAAAGCATACCAGCTGGTGAAAGACCTGACCAGTGTAAAAGAAGGACGCTCCTCGACCATTCAAGATAGTGAAGGGAACTGTCTTACGGAAGACCAAGACATACTGATGAGATGGACAGAGTACTGCTCAGATTTGTACAACCACCGAGCTACAGGCATACTTCGCAACCCACATGTGACCAACAATGGCAACTATCCCATCCTCCGAGAAGAAATAGAGGCTGCAGTGAAGTCGCTGAAAAAAGGGAAGGCAGCAGGAGCAGACAACATCCCTGCAGAACTAGTCCAAGAAGGGGGAGAAGACATGATATGCGCCTTACTAACAATCTGCAATACGATCTGGCAGTCAGGGGATTGACCCACACCATGGACCCAATCACTTATAATAACTCTCCCCCAAAAAGGCAACTTACATCAATGCCAGAATTATCGCATGATAGTCTTATATGCCACCCAAGCAAAGTCATGTTAAAGATCCTACTGAACAGGCTGAAGCCACAGGCAAAGGAAATCATAGCTGAGGAAAAGGCAGGCTTCAGACCAGGGCGCAGCACAACTGAGCAGATCTTCAACCTGATAGTTCTATGTGAGAGGTACCTCTAGCACCAGCAAGGCCTCTATCATGTCTTTGTGGATTTTAAGAAAGCGTTTGACAGGGTGTGGCATGCAGCCCTTTGGTCCACCATGAAGCTATACAACATAAATGCCAACCTGATCAAAGTCATAGCAAACCTTTACAACAAGGCCACCAGCGCAGTCTGCTTCAACGGCAAAATAGGAAACTGGTTTAGGACTACAGTCGGACTCAGACAAGGTTGCTTGCTCTCACCTACTCTTTTCAACATCTTCCTGGAAAGAATCATGACAGACGCTCTGAAAGATCATGAAGGAACTGTCAGTATTGGAGGCAGAACAATCACGAACTTGCGTTTTTCGGACGACATTGATGGCCTTGCAGGAACAGAGAAGGAGCTAGCTCAGCTGGTGGAAAAGCTGGACAGCACAGCCATTGCGTATGGAATGGAAATCAGTGCAGAGAAGATCAAACTGATGACCAATAACACCAGTGGCATTGGCACTGACATCATGATTGGAAGCCAAAAACTAGAAACAGTTAATAAATTCAAATACTTAGGAGCCATTGTGACAGATGAGGGATCAAAACCAGAAATACTGTCCAGGATTGCGCAGACAACAACAGCACTGACAAGATTGAAGACCATAATATAATTTATGGAAGGACAGAAACATCACGCTCTGCTCCAAGATCAGACTGATGCGCTGCTTAGTCATCTCAGGTATTCTTGTATGCCTGCGAGTCATGGACCCTCACAGCAGACCTTGAAAGGAGGATACAAGCCACTGAAATGAGATGTTTTCGAAGGCTGCTTGGCATTTCATACAGAGATCACATCACGAACGAGGAAGTGGGAAGCAGAATCAGGCAAGCCATCGGGCCCTATGAAGACCTATTAGCCATTGTGAAAGAACGCAAACTGAAGTGGTATGGGCATGTCACGCGTTCAGCAGGGCTTGCCAAAACAATCCTGCAAGGCACTGTGCAAGGAGGACGAAGGAGAGGAAGACAGAGGAAAAGATGGGAGGACAATATCTCAGAGTGGACAGGACTGAGACTGGGATAGGGATCTGGGCACGTGTACAAATAAACGGTTCCTCGGGTGTCTCCAGTCGACACTGGGTGCACAAGTCCATGTCTGGAAAGGCTGTAGAGGTTTTATCAGGATAATCGAAATAATCATTGCGCTCTGCGACGGAAGCCTTTGGTGCAAGTTGACTCTGTGTGTCACTGTATATACATCCGGCCCTGGGTACTCGGGCATCCACGGATCAAGGGTCTCGGTTGTGTCTTGTGCACACTGGATGCCAAAGTACTTTCTCCGGAAACGCTTATACATGCTGTATGAGGGAAATCCGTTCATTCTGCTCTGCAACGGCCGTCTGTGTCGCCAGTTGCACTCTTGGTGTCTCAGTACAATGGTCTGACCCTGGGATCTGGGCACGTGCACAAATAAACGGCTCCTCGGGTGTCTCCTGTCGACACTGGGTGCACAAGACTAGGTCTGGAAAGCCGCCGTGAGATGGCCTTAGTCGCCTGCTCGGCGTTAAACCCGAATAACTAACTATGTCTGGAAAGGCTGTAGAGGTTTCATCAGGATAATCTAATTAATCATTGCGCTCTGCGATGTATGGTTACATTAAATCAGGTTCTGGTCTATGTCACATATGGCATATGGTGCCTCTGACAGGTCAAAGACTACAATCAGCCTCCCCTGCAATCCCATCTGATAAAATGCCTTAGCCTTAGTCTGTCCCAGTCATCCCTTAATTTTTCAATCCCCTAAACAACACTACCGCCCACTTGCTGCACATTTGCCATACACAAAATCCCCCCAAACAAGGACATCACCAGTCTCATTTCCTGACTATGGACATGATTCTGTCCTAACATAAAACCCAAGCACAGCCAAAACTGGTACACACCTCAAATCACCATCCACTTGGCAACTCAAACTCGGCCAAAAAGAGTCCGCTGGCTAAGCCAAGGCTGGTATGAATTAAAACACCAAACATGTCTGAGGCTCATCTCATCTATCAAGAGATTTCAAGCAAATTCCAGCATACTGTCACAGTCTCTGTACAAAATGCCAAAAAAGGCAGAATATTTGATTTTTAAAACACCGGTCCTCTTACTGCCTTAGCTACCTCATTTAAATATGTACCGTGATCGTCAGTGAACTCACGTTGGGTAGATTTTCGACGGAGAAGCTCATGTAGTTTTGTTGGGTAGATTTACTTCTATTCAAACTTTAGCGGAGATGACCCCATCGGAGTTAGTGTACTTGTCCACGCGCAAGAATGCACAGTCTCTCAATATTTTATCGTATTGTATTTCCTGCAGAAATCGTTACCCGGCCCTTTGGCTGCCCGGCCGTACTGGTTTTTGTCGGGATAGTTCCTGCACTGAGGAACCATCGCGACAAAAACCGCTACCGCCGATAACCAAAGTCGTTAGTTGTGAACAAATTATCTGCCCATATCTAAAACATTGCTGTACTGGTAAAAACTTGCCGTAGGCTCGTCCGTTACAGCAAAAACTGATTCCACTCGACTTTAAAAAAAACAAAAACTCCGATCATATCAGTTAAGATCTATAAATACCAGCTGGATACCGTCAGTACGCAAATGTGAGTTTACTTATGTATTCAGGGACAACCGAGTTAGGCCTGCTCACCATCTATCCAGCAGGCCTAACTCGGTTGTCAGTTGGGCATGTAAAATATGCTGGTCTCTAATAAAGAAATAATGCGCTACCCTTGAACAATAACGCCGATCCATCCATCTCAGTCAGTTTTGCGTACGGCACATGTGCAGCAAGTGGGCGGTAGTGTTGTTTAGGGGGTCGAAAAATTAGGGGATAACTGGTAGTCCATAAGCTAGGAAGTTCTACCGTGCACCCCCACCCCCCCCAGTACTCAATAAGATGGGTTTCAAAGTGTTCCTTAGTATGTCCTGAGATGTTTAAGCCACGTTCCCCGAAAATCCTTAGGAACACACCAGAGATATAGCCGATGGCGCAAGGGTACCCCCATTCACGCTCTTCGCAGGTGCTAAAATGAGGTTGAGAAACATTTTCCTCTAAATAAATCAGAATTCATTCCAGAAGCCCAAATCAGGTAATATTATGTCAAGGCACACGTTCTGCATCCTCTGCAAAAAACAGAATGAAAAAATATTGAATCTCTGGCTCACAGTGAAGGTATTTGTGCACCCAGTAAACGACCATTTCCGCGAAATCGCAAAAAAAGACAAAAATAATGTGTCAGATGCCTTCAGACATTTTCTATAGCACTGACAGTCCATTTGTAGGTTTACATTATTATTTACAGGCTTCTGGAATGAATTCTGATTTATTTAGAGGAAAATGTTTCTCAACCTCATTTTAGCACCTGCGAAGAGCGTGAATGGGGGTACCCTTGCGCCATCGGCTATATCTCTGGTGTGTTCCTAAGGATTTTCGGGGAACATGGCTTAAACATCTCAGGACATACTAAGGAACACTTTGAAATCCATCTTATTGAGTACTGGGGGGAGGGGGGGGGTGCACGGTAGACCTTCCTAGCTTGTGGACTATGGGACAAACTGAGGCTAAGGCATTTTAACAGATGGGACTGCAGGCCGGCAGGCTAATTGCGGTCTTTGACCTCCGAGTCAATGACAAACCGCCTCGCGCCTTTTTGTGTAAGGGAGGTAATATTTGTCACTAGTGTCTGTCAATTCCTGGTCAATTAGCCTCCCCTCCCCTGCAGTCCCATCTGTTAAAATGCCTTAGCCTTAGTCTATTCCAGACATCCCCTAATTTTTCAGTCCGCTATGCAACTCAAACTAGGCCAAAACTGAAGAGTCCGCTGGTTAAGCCAAGGCTGGTATGGACCAAAGCACCAACATGTCTCTTCCCATCTGTCAAGAGATATCAAGCGAATTCTAGCATCTTGCCTCTGCACAAAATGCCATAGAAGGCAGAAGTTTTTATTTATTTATTTATTTATTTTTTTTTTTTTTAAATACCGGTCCTCTTACTGCATCACCTACCTCATTTAAATATGTACTGTGACCGTTTCCATTAGGGGAGGGGGAGAGTCGGAAAGGGGGTGGGGGTGGAGGGTGAGGGTGAAAACAGTGTGGGAAACAGTGACACTCCCCACCCCCCCCCCCCCCTACCCTTTCCGGCTGCAGCACTCGGGCACACACCGTTTGCGGGCACACGATGCACACATTGATTCAGGCACGCACGCACGCACACGCACACGCACACGCTGACACCATCACACACTACACACACACACCGCCGGCTCATGCTGTGGCCCCGCAAAGTTGAAGCCGGAAAACTTGAAAACTTAAGATTTAATAGGAAAAATCACGAGATTGTGTTTTATTTATTTATTATTATTATTGCTATTTTTTGGGTGTTCTTTGAGAGAAAAAGCCGGTATTTTGGGGTGAAAACTGAAAGAGAAGATTTTGATTACATGTGTTCTGTGTATTATGGTTGATGTTTCAGAGCCGGGATGGCGGGTCAGCCGCCTTGCTCTCCCTTCTCAGTCTTCCCCTCCCATCACCGGCCTAAAGTTATTGACGCAAGCCTCGGACTTTCATGATCGATTCAAGCAATTCTTGCAACTAATCGTCCTGGAGTTTGAGGGCCTGTTAACTCACTGAAGACGTGCCGCCTCCGGATACGCGGCATAAGCCGCGTATCCGGAGGTGGCACGTCTCCAATGAGTTTAAACAAGGCTGACAGAATTTAGCTCACTCAGTGTTGCCTCCCCGTTGGAAGCACACCCATTGCAGCGAACATTTCTCCTGACAAGAACTAGAAAACAACTCAGAATAGTAGACTTGTGTTATCGTCTCTAGCTGCCATGACACCTCGAAGGAGTTACAATGAAAACTTGCATTTCTACGACGGACCGAGACACACACATACAATATAAAATCATAAAATTTCAAGTCTATTTGCAAAGACGCACTAACTCTGCACACAATACATAGGCACCTTCGCAATATTTAGTCAAGGCGTTATTTGAGACAAATTTGACAAACTTTTGTAAAAAAACCCTGCTCGCCTCAAGTATATATAACTTCAAGTTTCCTACGGTCACCTCAGTCCCAATAGCACAGTGAGGAAGGGAAACTACACCAGCAGGACCTATAAGGCCGCTGGAGTTATGGACTAGGTGGAAGTGACTCACGGGGCCGTCTGAAGGACTGTATTATAATTCTAGAGACAGACCGAGCATGATAGTTCAAGGGTGGTGCCAGAATAGCTTGGTGCCTATGGGCCTATAGGCGCTAAGCTATTTTCGCACCGCCCTTGAACTATAATGCTCGGTCCATGAATGGACTAGGTGGAAGTGACTCACGGGGAGGTATGGAAAAAGTGCACAAGAAAACGGGGGGGGGGGGGGGGGGGGGGGGGTGTTGTTTGCTAATTTGTTCATTTTCCTCCATTGGTTTTCAGTAGCGCTGTTGGTGATGCAGGATGAAGTAAAAAAAAGGCTTCTGTTTGATCTTGTAGATTAAAATAGACATACACACTCCTTTGAATGATTGTTTGCTTGTTTTTAACCCGTTCAGTGCCAGTTACCACCGATTGTGTTAATAGTCTACTGCTACCGCCACCACCATCATCATCACTGCTACTGCTACTACATTCAATGAGTGAATGGTGATGCCATGTGTTGTATGGGCAGACAGTGAATTTTCTCACGAGGGATTAATAAAGTATTGTTGTATTGTATTGTCTTGTATTGTATTGTAATACAATTGTAATAAGATACTTCTGATTTAGGTATACGTTCTATTATTAAAACATTCTGCTCCAGGATCGAAATCCACAAATTTTGTGATTGCCCTCTGAAGTTAGTTAAGTAGTTATTTGGGCTTAACGCCGAGCAGACGACCACGACCATCTCACGGCGGGCCTTGTGAAGGACTGTATTACAATTCTAGAGACAGATCGAGCATGATAGTTCAAGGGTGGTGTCTATTGACGCCAAGCTATTCTGGCACCACCCTTGAACTATCATGGTCGATCCATGTCTGGATGTGGTGTGTCGGGGTTGGATGAGTTACTTGTATTACGAGTTAGGCATAACTCATTCTACCCCAGACACCCCACAGCAAGATAAGGATCGACCATGATAGTTCAAGGGTGATGCCAGAATAGCTTGACGCCTATGGGCGCCAAGCTATTCTGGCATCACCCTTTAACTATCATGGTCGATTTGTGTCCTGCACTGCAATGCAGTCTTCATAGGACAACGGCAAAATCTGGGGATTTCGGTGTTGGGGTCATCATCATCATCATCAGTCCCTTGCCCGAACTGGGCGTTGGGGGGACTGAAAGGCAGCAGCAACAGACAGTGCTCTCCACTGAGTTCTATTTTGGGCGGTGGCAAGCAAGTCTGGCATCTCGAGTTCGGTCCATTCTTTTATGTTTGCGACCCAACTCTTTCTCTGACGACCTCGCCGACGACTTCCTTCGAGAGTGCCTTGGAGGATAGTCTTGGACAAGGTGTTGTGTCGGGTCACGTGGCCAAACCAAGCAAGCTTGCGCCGTTTCACGGTTGCCAGAAGGGGTTCATGTGGGCCCACCAGGGAAGTGACGATGCTCCGTACATATTCGTTGGTCTTGTGCTCGCGGTACGAGATGCGGAGCAACTTCCTCAGGCACTTGTTCTCAAAGGCCTGGATTTTCTTTTCTGAGTCTGCAAGCAGTGTCCAAGTCTCACAGCCGTAGAGTAGAATAGACACTACGAGGGACTTGTAAAGCCTGTACTTGATGGTGAAGCTGATGGAGTTACTTCGCCATATCCTGTCCAGCCTGGCCATTGCGGATGTTGCTGTACCTATCCTGATACGGATCTCTGCTATGCAACTACCGTCTTTGGACAGGGTGGCTCCCAAGTACTTGAAGCTATTGACCTCTTCTAGCTTCTGGCCATTCATGTGAATATTGCTGCTGCTGTCGCTTGTGGTGTTGATCATCACTTTGCTTTTATCCGTACTGATCTCCATGCCATAAGACCCTGCGCTACTTGAAAGTTTGTCTGTCAGGTTTTGGAGCTCACTATTGCTGCCTGCCATGAGGTCAATGTCGTCTGCGAATCGAAGATTGCACAGGGATCTGCCACCAATAGAGATTGAAGTATGGTGGTCGTGGAGGGTTTCCTGCATGATCTTCTCCAGGAATATGTTGAAAAGGACAGGAGAGAGCAGGCATCCTTGACGGACACCGATCGTCGTCCTGAAGAACTCGCCTGACTGATTGTTAAGTAGAACCGCGCTGCAGGCGTTCTTGTAAAGCGCTTCTATCATTTGGATCAGTCCCTCCTCTATGTTGAACGATCTCATGACTTGCCAGAGTCCGTCGTGCCAGACGCGATCAAATGCTTTCCTGAAATCAATGAAGTTGTGGTAGAGTTCGCGCTGATGCTGCAGATGTTTCTCGATCAGGACGCGGCAGTTGAAAATCTGCTCTACAGTGCTTCTTCCAACTCTGAAGCCAGCCTGTTCTTCTGCCAGCAGTTCCTCGGCGAAAGTTTTGAGGCGGTTGAGAATGATTCTAAGCATTACTTTGCTAGGGTGACTTATCAGACTGATAGTTCTGTAGTTCTGGCACTGTTTCAGGTTTCCTTTCTTGGGGAGCGGGATCACTAGAGACTGTGTCCATTCTACTGGCCATTTCTTTTGCTCCCAGATCTTTTGACAGAGTGTAGTGAGGACCTTCGTTGTTACTTCTCCTCCATGTTTCAACAGTTCAGCAGGTACGTTGTCTACACCTGGAGACTTTCCTCCCTTCAGGCCGCGTACGGCTGCTTCCACCTCTTCAGCTAACACTGGCAGGTCTTCAGCCTTCCTGGCCCCAGCCTGGTTGTTTTGGAGGATGCTGGTGTCTGGCTCAGCCTTGTAGTTATACAAGTCTCGGCAGTACTCAGTCCATCTGTTTAGTACAGCAGTGTTTTCCGTAAGGAGTTGGCCGCTGCTGTCTTCGATGACTGTGGCTGTTCGCTGTTGAGTCTTGGTGAGGGTCCTTAGCGTTTCATAAGCCTTCTTGCTGTTGCCGTTTGCCATGCCCTCTTCCACACTACAACACTGGTCTTCAATCCAATCTTCTTTGGCTTCTTTCATCCTCTTCCTGATCTTCTTGTTGACAAGTCTGTACTTGTTTGCTGATGTGAGGTCTTGGTCTCTCTTTTTCTTCCAGGCTCTCCTCTCATCACAGAGATCGAGGATGTCATCGGTGACCCAGGGCTGTTTGCGCTTCCTCTGCTTCCCCAGCACTTCTTCTGCTGTAGAAAGTAACACCTCTTTTATATTTCCAGCAAGGGTGTCTACGTCGCAGTCCAAAGTAGCCAAGGCTGCAAATCTGCCTCCCACCTGGGCTTGGAAGACCTCTTCTACTTCCGGGTCTTTTAGCTTCTGGAGGTCGAATCGGATGCGAGGGCTCTTGCTATCTCGTTTCAATGCCAGCTTCAACTTGAGGCTAGTAAGGACGAGGTTGTGGTCGCTGCCAATATCAGCGCCAGGAAAGGACCTCGTTTGTGCTTTGTTAACGCTGGATTTGAATCGTCGAGGCAGCAAGATGAAGTCAATCTGGTTATGGACCAGGCCTCCTGGCGATTGCCATGTCACTGTTCTTGACTTCTTGTGTGGATGGAGGGTATTAGCAACGGTGAGACGGTGACTCTGTGCGAACTCTAAAAGTCGCAGGCCTCTGTCGTTTGTTTCTCCAAGGCCAAACTTGCCAGCTGTTCCTGCCCATTGTTGGTAGGCGTCAGGGCCGATCTTTGCATTCCAGTCACCGAGGACAGTCAGAATGTCTTTCTTAGGTGTTTTCTTGATGATGTTGTCCAGTTGTTCGTAAAATTCTTCTAATTCTTCATCATCATGATCTGCTGTTGGAGCGTATACTTGAATGATAGTGATGTTGTGCGGTCGGGCGGAGATGCGGATGGAGATTAGTCTGCTTGACACGGGGGTGCAGCTGATGACAGTTCCAGCCACCTCTTTCCTTACGATAAAAGCTACGCCATGTTCGTGCTTGGTTTCTTTTCCGCTGAACCAGATTTTATGGCCTTCATCTGTTGTTGTTTCTCCGAAGCCTGTCCATCGAACTTCTGCAAGTCCTACAATGTCCCAGCGATAGCGCTTCAACTCGTGGGTGAGTTCCTTCACTTTGCCGCACTGGTAGAGTGTGCGAACGTTCCAAGTTCCGATAGTTATTCCTTGCGTGGGCAGCTTGATGGTGGGTTTGGTTCCAGTAACACACTTGTCGCCCCCACCCTGGAGACCTCCAATGGGGTGCGCGGTCGTTGGTGATCCGGGCCCCGACCGATCCGGCATGTTATTCTTATTCTGTTGCTTGTCCATCAGTCCTTTCAATGGGCTTAGGCGAACTTGGCGGCGCCCGTCTCCTCTCCAAGTATTTCAACTGACTGAGAGACGCGTCAGCCCCTCACAACGTTTCGCCCGCGAGCAGAAGCGGTTACCGGGGTGTGGCTAGGTAAAGGACCTGGAGCCAGCTGTGAGAGTTGAGTGCCATGGTGTTGGGGTAGAATGAGTTAATTTGCCAGTGGTTCTTGCCGCCTCCAGGGCCCGATTAGGGCGTTGATGTTCAACGTAAAAGTCGTTGGCTTTTAGCCCCAGCTATCGACCTATCCCGATCTTCGTCATCACTTTGTGCGTTGCCGCCCCTGGAGGGCAAGCTGGCGGGTGATGCAATTTCCTAGCAAGGTTGAAAGTGTGTCACGTAAGCCTATTTATTCGCATTTTTCTCACCATGACGAACGATTGCTGTGTCAAGCATTGTTCGAAACGAAGTACTAGGGATCTTGGGATCTCTTACCATAGAATTCCGACAGTTATATTCAATAAGGGCTCCAAAATACGCGAGTTGACAGCCAAGAGGAGAAGGCTTTGGATCGCCCAAATCAATCGAAAGAAGATCACGGACAAAACAGTGAAACCATGGACCCGTGTGTGTTCACGCCACTTTGTGAAAGGTAAGCATTTTCAAAAATTGTTCAATGGTTCACATGCATTTTGTTATTGGTCATTGCGAAGTTGCAGCTGCCCACTTTCAGTGACAACCTGGCAGTAGTGAAATCTGCCATTTTTGAGCAGATTGGAGTGTTGGAGGGCATTTAGATGACTTTTGTTCTGTTCTCACATTTCATAGAATGTCAGATTAGGCTTCTTGGTGCAAAGACTGGGACTATATTTATTTGTTTTTTCCAACTTCATGTGTACTTGAAGAAAAAAAACATAAACACAAAACACCTGTGGAGGGATACTGTATGATACCCTTCTTCCAGAATCACAGGAAAGACTGGAGTGCTTGTTTTGTTTATCATGCAAATCAATATTGTAGTGTAGTTATTACATTTTCACTTGATTTTGATAACAGGAAAACCTGCTGAGTCCTACCAGTTATTACATTTTCACTTGATCTTGATGACAGGAAAACCTGCTGAGTTCTACCAAGATGATGCGCCCAACTGGATCCCAACTTTGCACCTTGGCTACAAAACTAAATGTGCATCTACTGATGTGGACCGGTTTGAAAGGAAACAGAAGAGAGAGCAACGGAAACAAGGAAATGCCCACAGCGGTATGCACTGAGTATTTACTTTATAAAACATTTCATAGTTTATCTTCAAGAATAAAGAATATTCTGTTTTTGAAACAATTCCGCCTTTCGGAAATGCAATTTTCAACTTTTGTAAATCTGGCATTGTCATGTATGATGTCACCACCTTCGTGTTTAGATATTTGATGTGGTCCAGGAAATTATGCTTTTTGAAGGTAATGCATTTGTCAGTAAGTGCACAGGAATGCAGTTTTCCAGGGAAGCATGCTCCCCAGATCCAGTGTCAATTTGTTTTCCCACCACAACCTGAGAGATAGATAAATGGGGGATCCCAAACCAATACATTCAATAAAGCCGCATCCGTCGCTAATTTACGCTATTTTTAATAACAAAATTCAGTTATCCCATTACACTCTCGTTATTTCCGAATCAACCCTTTAATTTTTAAAAAATGATGAGCATGACGGATGCGACTCTATTGAATTTATTATTTTGGGATCCCCCATTTATCTATCTCTTTATCTCTATCAAGTGATGTCAATCGAAACTTAATACTTATTAACAAGTTGCAACTAACTTCTAGGAACCTACATAGGTAACCTTTAAGTGAGTTGCCATAAGAACTTATTAATTACTTACCCTAAGTTCTTACAACAACTTGACTTAAGTCACAACTTACTCGATCAGTTTTATCAAGATGCAAGGACAATAAAAAAACTTTTTTTTTCTCAGTAGTACTCTGGCGGTGGTGCAGATGGCGTCAAATGAGCAGGCATAAAAGGCATGACATCTCTTTGTGAAGAGTATTTCAGAATTAATGAATGATTACCAAAACTGATCTTTACTTGCCTAACAGTCCGTAAACTTTTTTCATAGTTTCTTCTACGCCTATTTTCTTTCCTTCCTCTAAAAAAGATTGCTTTAGCTCTTCAACATTCGCGGGTTGACTACGCATCTTATTTTGTATTTCAGACTTCTGTTGCTTGTAATTTGCTAAATCATCCTGGACTCTCTTAAATTCGTTATCGTCAATTTCATTATTTTCCAAAGCCTTACTAATAATAAGTTTCATACTCGTCAGCTTAGCTGCTGCGAGCGTACTCAAGGCTTCATGCTTCTGCAACTTCATATAAAATCTTTTGTTAATAGCTTCCATACCAAAGCATGCTAGACTTGTGACAAGACCAATACCTTCAACAGCAATTCCTACGACACTTCCCACCCCCGTTGCAAACAGAGTTATACCTCCTACAGATAATCCGGCCGAAACCACCCCCATGGTCATTGATGTGTTGTGTAAAGAATTGAAAACCGTTTTATATCGTCTTTTACATCGAGAGTATTTTGCTTGTTCTTCTTCCAAATATTTTAATGCTTCTGTAATATTTATTAAACGAAATGAATCTGCCTTTAATGTTTTATCAGATTGTATTTGAGGATACAATGGTGGCATTTTTTATGGCAAATATTTTTTTAATCTTCTATTTTATTTTGCAACTCTTCAAATGTATACAATTTGCTAGCGTAATAAAACGAAACAAGATCTATGTGTTCCAGGTTTATGAAATTTAGATAAACTAGAGTTGTTTTATCAATCATTACTTTAACGGCAGGGACACTACTCGAAACTTCAAAATCTGTATTGATTTTTCTAATAGCAATAACAACCTTTGTTGACTCTGCTACTGTGGTATCCCATGTAAGTTTGATTCCCTGGGCGATATCTGCTTCTTTCGCAGCTTCCACAGATCTCATGAGAATTTCAAAAACTATTGTCGCTTCTCTATCTATGGTAAAATTTGCTGGTACGAACGAAATAGAAGTATCTGTTCTACCCTTTCTATTTGTTAGAAGATACCTTCGTTTCCCATACTCTTGAAGTTTTAGTTTTTCTCTGCTATTGGTTTCTGCGGAATAGCTTGGCACAAGACTTACAAACGTTGGCTCAGAGTTAACAACTTTTTTAAATACTAGGGCACCTTCATCAGTAAAATAAACATAAGGACTGATAAAAACAAACTTTATGTCCCATACAATGGGAACAGGAGCAAGCGAAACAGGGGTAGGAATAATTACCCATTTATTACCAACATATTTTAAACTGTATAACACATTACTTACTGGAGTAGGAACAGTAACATCACGAAGTTGACTAAGTTTAGGAAACTGTCTCTCATCTTCAATTGCCTTTCGTTTGTACAACCCAACGGACACAAGTTCAAGGCCATACACTTCTCCTACCTCGCCTTCTTTTTCAAAATCTTGCACGTCAGCTAAATCTTTTAACTCTACTGACGGACATGAAACTGGAATAATTTTTGTCTTCGGGCCGCCACTCATTTTTTTTATCAAAAATAAAACTATTTAACTTCTAAAACAACAGTAAAATCATGCATTACAACTGGTTTTTCATCTTGATTAGTTACATATAAGCTCAGTGACTCAAAGAAACTGGAACCTAATTTTTTAAACTGTAAATTAGGAAATCTAATAACTTCAATTTCACAATACGGAGCAGTTCCAGTTGGTAAGCATCTCAGCAAAGTTGAAGGCTTTCCATTGTGTACATTTTCTGATGTGTTTAGTTCTTTTAAATAAACATTTAGCACTGTGTGTACTGACAAATGAACAGGATATATTCCAGTTATTTTAGTTACATCTTCTGTATAATACCATCCACTAGTACCATTATCTGCAAAACTCATTACCCAATTTATGGGCATTGTATTTCTATCTATTAAACCAAGCAAATATGCAAGTTCACTTGAAAATACTGGTATACTACCTGTAGGAACTTCTAATTCAACAAGTAAGTTAGCCTGATTTAAAGTTGCTTTAATTTTAAATATATTTTGAAACCAGTTAGCTAATGTACAAAAGTCATAATACCCAGATGGTATAAAGTGTGTATTTTTGTCTACACCACTATTACCAGAATTTGCATAAACAGCATAAAAACTTGTATCATCCGTTACATTAAACCACTTTACTGTATAAAATATTTCATGGATAGCCACAGCCTTGCTACCATTACGATTATCAATTCCATTAGTTAACCACACTGGTTTGCTTGTGTCAAGATTTGTTAAGGTTATAAACATTTTTATTATCACATAAAAAAAGCACAATGGAATTTAAATCACCAACAATTGCCATTGTAAACGCGTTTCAATTTAACGTGGATGCCAAATACAATGTTGCACCAACCTATGAACAAAAAATAATTCAACTAAATCAACTTGATATAGCTTTGTCTGAACAAGATTTATTCCAAGTCAAAGTACCAAATCCGTTTGACCATTACCTAAACCCTCCAATAACAGATGACTCTACTGCAAGAAAGTGGTCTTCAAGCCCACTACAGATGTTTCAAAACCAACTTAACTTTGCTATACTATGCTCAACTACTGGCTGTGGGGTTTCTTTTACAGACCATTTGAATCACCCAAACAAACTGATTAAGTCTGTCTATCGTTTCCACATGTATTACCAGCTTAGAAGAATACTGTCAGAACTGCATACCCCTTTACCAACTGAATCTAGTTTTAACCAGTTTAACAATCCAATGGATTTGAAAGCATTTGAACGGATCTGTAATGAATTTAACATCAGTACCAAGTATGACTTTACACAAAAACTTGATGATCACAAAGGCATGGGAACATTATATTATGCTATGAGTCACAGACAATACCCACAAGATTATTGGCCTCCCTACTCTTCATTTTCATCAAAATCAGAAGTCTGGTTAGGCTCCATTGAACAGAAACAATCTAATGCGTGGACCACATTTATCTTAGACAAGAGTGAAGGGTTTACTCAAGCAGGAGTCGAACGCATAAATGAGTCTATTAGAACGTATGTGTGGTGTATACTAGGTGCACAATCATTAACAAAATCAAATATTTTGAATGGAAGTGGTAAATTTGAAGCACAAAAACAGTTTCTCGCTAATCTTGAAGATTCAGTAAATTCAGTAGTTGATCTCCCATCAAGCATACAACGCTACCAAGACGTTCTCAGATATGCTAGATCAAAAGTTGACTTTGTAGTTGGTATCGGGTTATACATGTTACCATCTGACCTTCAACTCCAAATGGGGACAATAACAAATTATAATAATGAAATCATTATCGCTGGTCGTGATCAGAAATTAGGACTCAACCAATCTGTAAACTTGGGGGCCACAACCACACACGTACAGCCGTTAAAATCATTACAGATGGTAACACCCCCGACCCCAACACCGGCACTCATACAATCAGTACAGTCAACCCCTGACACCCATGAGTCGGAAAGAACTGCATTGGTAATAGGTCTAACAGGATTAAGGGTTTTACTTCTTTATCTGTTTCATTAAATAACCCACTATTAACCCTCCTACTGTAACCAAAAAGACCCACACATGTTCTGCCATAAACCCTACTGCCTTTGCTGCTGTACTAATAAGCCAACAGACAACACTACCTATAATACCTGGTAAAGCATCTGCTGCTTTTACAGCTAATTTTTTAAGCAAGTCTGATATATGAGACAACTGTTTTCTTACCCAAGTCTGTAAATCTTTTGGGTCTGATGGTGGTGCGGGTGGAGTTGGAGTGCTACTACCTGGTCCTCCTGTTACAGCTAACACTACAGTACTAATAATAAATCCAAGAGCAGTAATTAAACTTGCAATAGTGATACCCTGCTCTCTGAAAAGTGTTTTTAATCTCTCAGTCAAAGTTGTGTCTTCGTGAAGTATTTTTTGTATAGTTTCTCTAATTCTGTTGACCTGTGTTTTCAGTTTTTCTTTTCCATTTTCAATCACTTCTAGTCGCGCTGATCTTTCTGTATACAAATCTTTTAATCTGTGTTGTATTCTTTCTTTCATT